>QJPP01007560.1:109167-187056 GCA_003996215.1 Jaltomata sinuosa | reverse complement strand
GCTCCGGGTAGTATGGGATGCCGGAGGGTTTGTTTTCGCTTGTTTGTGTTCCTCGGTTGTATGGGCGGCCGGGGGACTGTAGGTAGACTTTTACTTTTTACTTACAGAATCGTTCTCTATTATGGATAAGTATGAGATTGGTATGATTAGTTGAGTTGATTCATGTCTCTGAGCATGCCTATTATTACTCTTTCTCTCTTTTTCTTACACTTGAGGTTACCGGTATACCGTCCATTTCGTAAACTTATTTTGTATACACTGTTGTTGCAAGGACCCCAGGTGCGTTGTTCTTACTTTCACCTGTGCCTTTGGTGTGTATATTCTGCTTACTAGCCTCATATGTGGTTCTGTTGATTTCCCTCTGGGCTAGTTCCTGTGTACCTTTCGTTGATTTCTGTGACTACTTGCTTCTATTCTGTTTATTACTGCGCTTTTATCTTATATGTGCCCAGTCGGCCTATGATACCTACTGGGTACCTTATGCTTCGCATTTTGTGCTCACCCCTACCCCCTGCATCTTTGGGTGCAGATCCTAGCGTGGGCCATCGCCGCTAGACCGTTGTGATTCGTGCTTGGAGATCTGCTGAAGACTACTTCCGGCTGAGGGTGAGCTCTTGGCGATCGGAGCTTAGCTTTAGTTTATCTTTTGCTTCATGTACTCTATTACCATTCAGAGACATCTGTATATATAGTTTTGGTTTATTTGCACTCCATGTATATAGTTTGGCTCTGTACTATGATACCAGGTCTTGGGGTTTGGTTTAGTTTCCGCATATGTATATATTTATATACCTGTTATCTATTTTATTCGTCTTATTCTCTTATTTGTTAGATAGTAGCCCATTACTAACTGTTCTGGGCTACAGGGATTGGTTCACCTACCGGGGGTTGTAGGTGCCATCATGACCGAGAAATCGGGTCGTGACAATTGAACTCAAGGATTCCAATCACCATCTCATGAGTTTTAGACAAAAACACATACAGAATTCTCAACCAATTTGTGCAGTAATCTTATCTCAAATTCTGGAACCTTATCCCCTTAGCTTAGATTCTTCAAGAACTTAAACTCTCCTTCAAACTACAACCAAAGAACAAGAGAATATTTCTTGGAAAGTTAGAGAGAGAGGGGTAGCCATCTTTGGAGAACAAATTTTGTCCTACACTTGAAACATGGAGAGTATGATTCCATAAGATTCCATAGAAGGAATAAGCTAAGCCCATAAGTATTTTAACTTATCTTTTACTTGGAAAGAGAGGAACTATCCAAGAACCCTATTGGAATTTTGGGGCTGCTGTAAGGAACTTGAGAGAACATAAGAGATCCAAATGATTTTTCTAGAGTTAAATTGAGTAAGTAAGCTGATCTTATCCCTTTAAAGGGTCCTCCTATTTACCAGCTCTCTTTAGTGGGTTTTGGGCCAAAATTCTAACTTTTAATTTGGGCCACAATTTGGTCAAAAAGGTCCAAGCACCACTTGGCCTTTAAGCTGGTCAAAAAGTCTAGTAGGTGATGCACCTACTTGGTCCTTTAAGCTGGTCAAAAGGTCTAGTAGATGATGCACCTACTTGGTCCTTTAAGCTGGTCAAAAGGTCTAGTAGGTGATGCACCTACTTGTCACCTACTAGCTTCATTAAGTCAAGCAAGTAGCTCAATTATTTTATTCTATTTTCTGAACCTTAATCCCTTCTGCTTTAAATCAACACTTTACTTTAACCTTAAGCTCAAATACCACCTTACTATCTCGAGTTTAAATACTTTTGTCGAGGTTAACTTGGCCGTTTACGTTCTGACATGAATGGGGCATTACAACACCTCCCAATACATATTAAACCATCACTACTCATATAAGAAACTTGGTCTCTCACCTATACGATAAGGCTATGTCAAGTGCTATATAAATAGGACTAGTATACATAGAATACGGGTTGTTACACTTGTTCCATGCTCATTGCAAGATCATGGATAAGGTATGTGCTCTTGTCATCGATAGTGGAAGTTTTACAAATATTGTAAGTGCAACCTTGGTTGAATGAATGCAGCTTCCTAGTGAGAAGCATCCTTGCCCCTACAAGTTACAATGGCTCAATGATAATAGTGAGTAGAAGGTGACCAAGCAAGCAACCATAAAGTTTGTCATTGGCAAGTAATAAGATGAGATTCTATGTGATATTGTACTAATGCTAGCATGTCATATGTTGCTTGGTAGACCGTGGCAATTTGATAGGGATGTGCAATATCATGGGAGGTCTAACAAGTACTCATTTGTATTTGAAGGAAAAACTCTTACACTTGCACCTTTGACACCCTATCAAGTGAGTGAGGATTATAAGATAATAAAAGAACTTCGGGAAGTGATTCAAAGGGAAGAAATTGAAAAGAATGAGAGAGAATTATTGCTTGTGCATAAGAAGGTGGACTTGGCTAATGAGAAAGATGATCTGCTTGTGAATACAGAGCCAACTAAATGCTTGAAAGACATGGATGAGAAACACTCCTTAGTGGGATTCATCACCATAGAGGTTGTAGTGCACACTAACCAAGGTACTAGCATTTGCCTAGTACTGATTCTTCTCTTTGCAGGATCATAAAGGATGTCTTACCAATGAGGTTTCTCAATGTTTACCTCAAAAATATGAAATGACAAGAATCATGGGATCCGACTCTAAGGATTTCAACTTGAGAGAGATAAGAGAGGACCAATCCTATTGGTCGAAGATGATTCTTGAGATGGGAATGCCTTGCAAGCCAAGGTTGGAACATGAGCATGTCATGGTGGCCTTTCCAACCCAAGTATATACCAATCCCTTTTGATTTCAAGTGACCCTTGGAGACATGATGACATTTATGTGGTGGTAGGTAGACTTTTAAGATTGGATACTTACGTGCCTATCACGAACATATTAATGTCTCACATTTTACATCTTTATTTGATGCCAATGTGCTTAACTTACATGGCACCCAAGTTTTTGAAGAGTCCACGTGGTATAATTGGTGCCAAGATCATGATACCAACTTATTGTTACCTTTATATGGGTAGATAACTTAAATTGTTAGGTTGGACTCTTGAGAGCATGCTTGAGATTTTGGTTAAAGGGTACCCAACTTCTTGGGAGGACCATGTATATTTGAATGAATGTTTTGCTAAAAGGTTCCTCATTCCCTTCCCAAACATGCCTACTTTGAAAGATACCTTCCCTTAATGGAGTTGTGTGACAAGAAAAGGTGACACTTATGTGTTGAATCACAAGTTGTTGTCATGTATCCAAACTTTTGAGAATATGCTTGATAGGATCCTTGAACCTAATTGTGAACTTGCATATGAGGACATCATAATTGATACTAATGATGTTGTTACCTTTCTTTACTATCTTTTTGCATATAATGATATTCATGTTTGTGGAGAATATGCATCATATGTGGGCATGGATTTTGTGACTAGAGAAGGTGATGTATGCCCATATGTCATCACTCTATACTTAGGTGTTCCCCATTGTTGTTCTTTGCTTGATGCAATTCATGTGCTTATTAGTATTCTTGCATGTAGAAACACCTTTGATGAGACTAGAGTGCTAACTACCTTCCTCTACTACCTCTTCGTATTTGATGATGTTCATGATTGTGTTGAAATTGCATGTAGAAGGGGTAGGTATACCTTTAGTTTTATTCTATTATGTGTGTGACCAAGTGGTACCTTCCGTTAATGGGTACTATCTTCTTGATGAATTGAACAACCAATTCCCTTTGCACTCCATATGTTGACTATTTTGTCATTGCAATAGGGAATGCTTAGTTGTATCTTGAGAATGTGCTTCTTTGGCATACTACTATCTGTGCTAACCCATGTGCGTTCATACTATGAGTAAATTGTGGTTGTTTGTCCTACCTATGTTTTTGCAAGGTTTGGATTCGAGGATGAATCCTTTTCAAGAAGGGGAGGATGATATGATATCGCTGATCGACATTCATACTAGACCTATACTTTAAGGTTTAGACAAGAGGATCCGAACCACTCCCACCATTGGAGCATAAAAGGGAGCTTGGAAGAGCATCATTATGCCCTAATTGAAGCAAACCAAAGATCTCCAAGCCATACAAGCTATATTCATGAAGATAGAGGCTTTAGAGACTATTGAAGAATGTAGATCAAGGATCTACGACTTGTGGATGATCGCATGGAGCAAAGACAAGGTTGACAGAGTTTCTGCCTCAAGGTGCGACTAATGGTGCAACACGCACAACCACTGGTGCATCTCGAACACGGCCTTCACATACCATATGCGTTGGGCATTTTGGGAGGTACGACCAGCATCTTAACTTTGCACCAAGACCCATCATGGGCCGAATTTAGAGTCTTCTTGGGTCACCTTTGGGACTTTAGTTGTACAAGAAAAACACTATAAATACATCCCTTAGTCATTTACATTCCTTAGATTTTGATGAATATTGAAGATTTCTCTTGAAGCTTGTAGTTGCTAAATTAGCTTGTAGGTTTGGGTGGATTCCCAATTGGTTACTCTAGTTGTAGAAATCTATTGGGTGGATTCCTAATAGTCTATTAGGTGGATTCCTAATAAGTAGTTGAGTGATTAGGGGTGGATTCCTTTGGTTGCTTGTTAACTTCTTTGCTTGATTAATCATAGAGTCATCCATTTGTGGATTTATTTGTTTGTCTCTTATTTGATTGATGAATTATTGTTTGATTAATTAGGTTTAATTAGGAGGTGAGGGTATAAAGTCCCTTGTTGCCCATAAACTTGGTTAATTAGCTTTAATTCACATATTTTTTACTTATTTAATTTCCGCATTTGGATTTTGATTAGTCTCCCTAATCGAGATCTTATCAATTTGCCTATATGTTACATGCCTCATAGCCTACATTATTAAGCATTAGTTCATCTACACATGTGTCATATGTTCACTTTCTCATATTTCTTATCATACATTAGTTTACTTATGCACCAGCTCACGTGATTCATATTTCATATCACCTTCTTATATGATGGCATGTCTTATAGACCACTTGGTTATATGTTATATGCTCTCATAGCTTTAGTACTCATATGTTATGTGCTCATCTAGTCCCTTTTCTCAATGTGTCTTACAAGCACACTTGCTCATGTACTATATCTTTTATAATTCATCATCCCACGTGCTACATGTCTTATTGTTCATTTTATCATTGTCCATATGTTATACGTCTATTAGGTTCACCTGTTCATATTAAGTGCCCTTTTATGCTAATTTGATTATATGTCATAGACTCTATGTGACTTATTTTTTCATATATTATATCCCCTCCATGCTTATTGACTTCAATATTAAACATTTTGGGATAAAGTTCCCCCGTATCATTGTAAAATGAGGAAATTTTTTTCAAAAAAGGGTTGGGCACATATGTGAATTTTAGCACAATCTTAACCTGTAGATAGATGCTAAGTAGAGTTCCTAATTCGTATGTGCAACATAGGAATTTAGAATTTCACACTGAAAACAGTGTGTTCTTACAAAATTTACCTACGAAAGGAATTATGAGATTTGAAAAGAAAAAGGAAGTCGAGCCCTGAATATGCTGGGCAAAGATTTTGCCAAGTTGCCTATGAAGTGGAGTATCAAGAATTAGCTCCAAGTATTTTATGTGTCCATGCTACAGAAATGTACATGAGATTCATCCTTTGTTGTGCCCTTTAAAGATACTAAAGTCACAGAGGATCTATCATTTGAAAAAGTCCCTATAGATGGTTAAAAAGTTAAGGACTAAGAGATATAGCCTCAATCATAGTATTGTGAACTAGTCAGAGAATTGAAAAAGGCACTTGGAAATCTGAGGACTTTATTATGTCCAAGTATTCGTATTTGTTCTAAGAACCTGCAAGAGGTTCCTACATTAGACGTCTTTCTTACACGATTATAAGTTCCATATGCATCTGTTTACTTGTCCATAGGTTCATGGATCATCAGCTTACTTGTTGCTCATGTATCATATGTTCATATGTATAGTTCATACCTGCGATTCCCAAATTCTAAGTGTTTCACCTCAGGCCAGTGTATAAAAAAGAGAGAAAGGCTAGTTATGCTATACAAATTGTTTCACTTGATTATATATGGGATCCTTACTTGTCACCTGATTATTTCATATGCCACACTTATTGAAACACCCTGTGAGGCTTATATGTATTTTGGTCAACTGACATGTTTTAAAATAGTCTTGTTTACAAAGGAAACTCTAGCAAACTTTTTGGAGAAATTCCAGAGTCAACATTGCTTGAGCTACACCTCTCATTCAAGGACGAATGATCCTAAGAGGGGGATGATGTAATACCCCATACCTTTCAATACATATAAGACTAATTGAATATAACACCAAAGAACCTGAACTAGCTACTTTATAACACTAAATAGGAAATACTGTAGAAAATTCAAGTTTTTAGAAATCACGGTCAAGATCATGAGCCGTTATTATGTATCATGGCCCATGGTATGATCTGTGGTTTGACCTTCTGTGTTTACTCTCCCAAAATCCATGGTAACTCCATAGACCATGGTTTATAACCATGACCCATCCTGTCATCTGTGATTTTTTATCATCAGAGGACCCTTCATGTAGGATCCTAAAACCACAGTTCAATTGATGACCCCTTGTTCAGTTCCATGAGCTGTCCTATCAGCCGTGGTTCCTGACATTAGATGACCCTCACTTTCCCAAGTTAAAACCATAGGTCATTCCATGGGCCATCATTTGATTCCACAGGCCATGGACCCATCTGTAGAACTTTCCAATTACAGTTTTCTAGATTTAATTCCCAGGGGTATTTCCATAATTCCTCACTTCTTAAGCTTCTAAGTTAACTCATTTTAGGCCAAATTAAAGGGGTTTTATTCCAACTTAGGCTAGTTTTCTTTTCATTCTCTGAATCAAGCTCCAAAAGAAAGAAGAAAAATTCAATTCTCTCAAGCTCCAAGACCTAGGGTTCCTTCTCAAATCCTCAATATTCAAGCTCTAAGTTAAGAAAGCTTCAAGTCCAGGTATATGGGCATTCAATAAGGGATTCCTTTATCCCTTATTCTCAAAACCCAAACCTTCTTTAATTTCATGAATTTTTCAAGTTAGGGTTCTTACCCAGTTATATGATTTCCTATAAATTCATGTTTCTCATGTTGTCCTATGATTTCTGATTCTAATTACATGATTATGTATGGGTTTTCATAAGTAATCATTAATCTCATGATTTGAAGGATAATACTAGCCGAATTTTATATGTATGGCTTATTTTAAGAAAATTGACATGTTTAGATAACATGACTTCATATATTCAAGAAATTGCATGTCTAGTTCCTAAGTTTATGAATTTTTATATGATTATGCATTTGATCTAGTGACATGCAAACCTTTAAGATATATTCTATTATGAATGATTTGACATCCTGATATGCCATCAATGCTCATAAACTATTTTTTAAAAGGTAAGGTTTGTGAGTAGTATAACATCCGGGTTTGCCATCATGACTATGAATAAGCTTTGACATCTAGATATATCACATGTCATGTGAGCACTATGATATGTTTTAGGAGTAGTATTTAGCACGAAGTGATGAGGGTTCTATATAACCAGAGTCCAAAATTATGTTGCCACTATAGATTGCCCTTTGTGGCTCACCTCAGGATCCTTATATTTATGGTTCTAATATTGGCCGGTTAGGACAACCTTTCTTAGTGTGGGTGTATCATACTGGACTCCATAGTGCTCAACATGGTTTAATTTTGGTTAAGAGAAACTCCCGTAAGAAAGATTTTAAGCTACTAAGTTATATGATATTCTATTTTGAAGCTTGGTTCATTATTTTATGACTTATGTTCAAACTATGATATTTACTTATGATTTCTTCTACTAATGCATGGACTCAGTTTTAAGTATGCTTTTCCAAGTATGATTTTATCATGATATTGCTAAGCTCACATACTCAGTACATCCTATAGCACTGATGCATACTTCTTGTACTGCATCCTATTATGATGTAGATTCAAGCACTCACTCCCAGACTCGTGGATAGACGCAGCAGGATTTCCAGTCAGAGTTGGTGAGTCCTCATCATTCGAGGTCTAGTTATGATTCTTATTAGTTTGGATGTCTTTTATTCAAAACTTACAGTTAGCTGGAGTCTTATCCCAACAACTCGTTCTATCAGTTCGTAGAGGCTTTTCAGATATAGCTAGATAGTCAATATATGATATTTCAAATAATGACACTCTTAGACCTTTATACTTATGATCAGTTGGGTTGTTTACTGCTTTTATCTATGCTTCCACTGTAAATGTATATGTTATGTTTAAGTTATGCTAAGGCCAATGGTTAACTTGGGATCACTAGTGGTCTTAGGTCCTGTGTCACATCTTGGGGGTAGCCTCTGAGTGTGACAAACTTAGTATTAGAGTATCAGGTTTAAGAATCCTAGGATGTCTGAAAACCGTGTTAAGTAGGGTCTCTTTCATGGAGATGAAGCATGCCACACTTATGAAATGGAGGCTACGTGATGTTTATCAAAAAGCTCCACTTCTTTCATGTTCAATATCATGCGATAAAGTTTAACTTTATTTATCCTTCTAATTCATGCTTTACGCATATCAGATCATGCCTTCATGAAGGAACAATGCTTGCAATGCGAACGCTAATCCTCTGACCCTAGACCATAAAGTTATGAATGCTAACTTCTGTAATATGATTAAGTTGTTGGCTCAAGTTGTAGCCAATCAGGCTAATCAATAGACCTCTATACCAGTTAATCAAAATGTAGGATCAACTGCATCCTGGGTTAGAGACTTTATTCACATGAACTTGCCTGAGTTTTTGGGATCGAAGGTTGGTGAGGACCCACATAACTTTATTGATGAGGTACAAAAGATTCTTGAGGTTATGCAAATGATCTGTACCAATACTGTTGAGCTAACTTCATACCAACTCAAGGATGTGGCTCACATTTGGTATACTCAGTGGAAGGATGGTAGGGGTAGGAATGTAGCCCCTATGATTTGGGATTCTTTGTGGGAGATTTTATGGATAGTTTATTTCCTAGGGAGTTGAGGGAGGCCAAGGCTGAAGAGTTTGTTAATATGAGGCAAGTATCTATGTCAGTTCAGGTGTATGGGCTAAAGTTCACTCATCTTTCTAGGTATGCTCTATAGATGGTTGTAGAGCTGAGAGCCAGAATGAGTAAGTTTATTTTTGGAGTCTCTGATTTGGTCAAAAAGGAATACAAGACAGCTATGTTGGTTGGAGATATGGACATCTCTAGACTTATGACTTATGCTCAGCAAATGGAGGAAGAGAAACTAAAGGAGAAGGCAAGGGAGAACAAGAGGGCTAGGACAGAGGATTCAGGGTTTAGTCATCAGAGGTCTAGAGGGGGACATCGATCTTCATTTCAGAAGAGGCCATCAGTACCAGTGTCATCATCAGCTAGTGCTCCTACTCAGGAACCTAGGCCTAGGTATGATCAGGCTGGTAGGGGATCAAGTTCTCATTCGCAGGGAAGTAGTGTAAAAAGGACTCCCTACCCTGTTTGAAACAAGTGTGGTAAGAGTCACCCTGGAGTGTTCCTTTATGACATAGGTGGATGTTTTGGGTATGGACAAATTGGTCATAGGATCAAGGATTGACCTTTAGCTAAGAGGAACAATAGAGGTGGAAAGACATAGTTTACTACAAAAGCTTCAGCAGGGTACCACTTCTGGTGTAGGCGGTGGTCAGTGCCAGAACCGCCTCTATGCTATGTCATCCTGCAAGGATTAAGAGAGTTCCCCCGATGTAGTCATGGGTATGTTTCAAGTCTTCTCTCTTGATGTTTATGCTTTGCTAGACCCCAGAGCTTCCTTGTCATTTGTGACCCCTTATGTTGCTTGTAAGTTCAGAGTCAGTCCTGAACAACTCTTAGAACCCTTTCATGTCTCCACTCATGTTGGTGATTCAGTCCTAGCCAAGAGAGTATATAGAAACTGCCCAGTCATAGTTCTCTATAAAGTCACTCCAATCGATCTAGTAGAGTTAGAGATGGCTGATTTTGATGTTATCCTTGGTATGGACTGGTTACATGCATGTTATGCCACTATTGATTTCCAAACTAGAGTCGTCAAGTTCCAATTTCCAATGAGCCTATCTTAGAATGGCAAGGTAGTCCTCCTATTTCACGAGGTCATTTCATATCTTATCTTAAGGCTAAAAAAATAATTTCCAAAAGGGTGCATCTACCATATAGTTTGGGTAAAGGATTCTGAGTCCGAGACCCCATTCCTCCAGTCAGTTCCAATAGTAAATGAGTTTCCAGACGTGTTTCCTGAGGATCTGCTCGGAGTTCCTCCTAAGAGGGAGATCAAATTTGGGATAGGCCTTCTCCTAGATACGCAACCCATATCCATTTCTCCTTATAGAATGGCTCTCGCTAAGCTTAAGAAACTGAAGGATCAGTTAAAGGATCTCCTAGATAAAGGCTTCATTAGACCCATTATCTCTTAATGGGGTGCTCCAGTCCTTTTTATACATAAGAAAGATGGTTCCCTCAGAACGTTCATCGACTATCGTCAGTTGAACAATGTCACAATCAAGAAGAAGTATCCCATCCCCAAAATTGATGAGTTGTTTGATATGCTTCAAGGTGCTAACTATTTCTCCAAGATTGACCTCAGATTCAGTTATCATCAGCTCAGAGTTAGAGAGTGTGACATTCTAAAGACAACCTTCAGAACTTGGTATGGTCATTATAAATTTGTGGTAATATCTTTTGGACTAAGGAATGATCCTACAACTTTTATGGATTTGATGAACAGGGTATTCAAGCAGTACTTGGATATGTTAATCATTCTCCATATATATGATATTCTTTTCTACTCTCAAAATGAGGAGGAGCATGCAAATTACTTGAGGGTAGTATTGCAAACTCTCAAGGATCGTCATTTATTTGCTAAGTTTAATAAGTGTGAGTTTTGTATGTAGTCAGTCACTTTTCTAGGTCATGTGGTGTCTAGAGAGGGCATTCGAGTGGATTCACAAAAGATTGAGGCAGTGAAGAACTGGCCTAGGCCCACTTCCCCGACAGACAGGAGCTTTTTGGGCTTAGCTGGTGACTACTGGAAATTCGTTGAGGGGTTTTCATCCATAGATGCCCCATTTACCAGGTTGACTCAGAAAAAGGTTATGTTTCAGTGTTCTAACAAATGTGAAAAGAACTTCCAGGAATTAAACACTAGGCTGATCATAACTCCAGTTTTGGCTCTACCAGAGGGTTAGATGGCTTTGTTATGTATTGTGATGCATCTAGAGTTGGTTTGGGTTGTGTTATGATGTAGTGTGGTAATGTGATTGCTTATGATTCTATATAGCTTAAGATTCATGATAATAACTATTCGACTCATGACCTTGAGTTAGAAGCAATGGTTTTTTCTTTGAAAATTTGGAGACACTACTTGTATGGTGTTCATGTGGATGTGTTTACCAACCATAAGAGCCTCCACTATGTGTTTATTTAGAAGAAATTGAATCTTCATCAGAGAAAGTGGCTTGAGCTTCTCAAGGATTATGATATGAGTGTGCTATACCATCCAAGTAAGGCTAATGTAGTAGCTGATTCACTTAGTAGGCTATCCAAGGGCAGTGTGTCACAGGTTGAAGAAGAAAAGAAGGAATTGGCCAAAGATGTACATAGGCTTGCTCGGTTAGGGGTTTGCCTTATAGATTCAGTAGACGGCGGTGTGATAGTTTAGAATGGGTCAGAATATTCATTGGTAGTTGAGGTAAAGGAAAAACAAGACATTGATCCTATTTTGCATCAATTAAAGGGTGCAGTCCATCAACAAAGGGTAGAGGTTTTAAATCCTAAGGGGGAGATAGTGTGCTTCGCTATCAGGGTCGATTATGTGCTCCAGATATAAATGGTTTGAGATAGTGGATTTTGGTAGAGGCTCATAGTTCCAAGTATTCTATTCACGTCAGTGCCACCAAGATGTACTGTGACCTATGGGAATTCTATTGATGAAATGACATGAAGAAGGACATTGCAGATTTTGTGGCTAAGTGTCCCAACTGTCAATTAGTGAAAGTAGAACATCAACGACCGGGTGGTATGACTCAGGATATTGACCTTTCTACTTGAAAGTGGGAAAGGATCAATATGGACTTCATTACAGGCTTACCGTGCACTCTCCGACATCATGACTTGATTTGGGTGATTGTAGACAGGATGACTAAGTCAACCCACTTCTTGGCTGTCAAGACTACCAATTCAGCAGAGGATTACGCCTACTTCTTCCCTTGTCTATCATCTTAGATAGGGGTACTCAGTTTACATCCCAATTTTAGAGGTCATTTAAGAAGAGTCTTTGTACCCTCGTTAATTATAGCATAACTTTTCATCCGCAGACAGATTGTCATGCAGAGCGTACCATCAAGACCTTGGAGGATATATTGAGAGATTATGTGATTGATTTCAAAGGTAATTGGGATGATCACTTACCTCTTATAGAGTTTTCCTATAATAAAAGTTTTCATTCTAGCATTCAAATGGATCTGTATGAGGCACTTTATGATAGGAGGTGTAGATCACCTATAGGTTGGTTTAAGGTAGGTGAGTGTCACAACCCAACTCATCGTGAGTGGCACCCACCCAACCCACGGATGAGCGAACCAATAGAGTTCCACCCTTGCCTAGACTAACAGTCTAAAACCAGCAAGCATAAATGAAAACTAGTAATAGAAATAAGATCACTACTCAAAAACTTATCATTAAAAATAAACTGCAGAAATTTCCCACCTAGGAACTGAAAGTCATCGTACCAAACATCAATACCAAATCTAGAGTACGGGGATGCAACCCCAAAAAAAATAAGAAATAGTTTTTAAGTCCGAACAAATGGACTAAAACTCTAGAGATAATCCCAAGGTAGCACGAATCACTAGCTCACCCTAGATGATCGGAAACATCGGTGCTAAATCTGAGGTCTCGTCTCAGCCGCTGGAAGATTTCTTGTACTAACCAAAAGAAAGACAAGTGCAGTATCAGTACACCACCAGTGTGTACTAGTAGGATCATCATCCAGTATTCATGAAAATAGTATATAAATAGAACACAAAATCCAGTAACAAGTATGGGAAACAGACATCTCTAGACTACAGGTCTCTACCTAGCTTGTTACCGCATGAATTCATCTCTTACAGTTCTATTCCACCAACAAGAATAACCATAACCACACCTTACCGTCTAGCCCGGCCCCACCCTGGAATCCCCTCTAGACAACTACCACAAGTAATGATTTACCTAGCCTAAACCAAGACCAATTCAATAATCATACAACAGTTTCCCAGCCACTCAAGGACCACCAGTCAGTAGCACTTTTCAATAACGGCCCGGTCCACTCATGGAACAAATATCAAGTATCACATTCTGTAAAACAACCTGGTCCTCTCACGGAACCAATATCAACCAATGCAATACAATAATCAATGAAATAGTACAAGATGCAATAAAGTGAACCCATACCAAATGTGGTACCCGTGCTAACCGAATGTTATACCCGTACCAGGCGTGGTACCCGTCTCAACCATGTGTTATACCCATACCAGGCGTAGTACCCAAGCCAACCAAATGTCAAAAACAACAGTCAATAGAATGAATGCACAGCCCTTGTAAAACCAACAAGTAAAATCCATTCAAACATAGACTGTAAACCGAACTTAGACATTCCACACAAATCCCTTAAGCAATGTAATGCACATAATTACTTAGACAATGAGTACAATGAATATACACATTCGCAGAAATACAAAATCCATCACCTACCTCAAATGCTCCAAGATCTATTCAACCCGAGCTTTCCCGTTTTCCGGATTCCTCTAAAAATAACACATAATGCATACAATTAACATACAGGCCTGTACATTGCCCGAATTATACTAAATCTCCAAACCCCAGGCCACCCATGATCATCCCACCCTTTTCCCGGGCTTTTCCACCATTAATTCTCCTAGTCTTATCATTTTTTATGGACAAAACAGGAAATTAAACAACCTATGATCATTTTAACGTTCTTAAATCAACACCCAAGAACATACATGTTTGGAACCCCCTTCTTCCCTGAATTTCATCATCCCTAGGTCATTCCAACCTTCCCCAATTTCCCTACTAGCAATTCTACTTCATAGGAAATGTATTACAAAGTGTGGGGAACGAAAACCTTACCTTAGGAACGATTTTTGGTGGAGGAATGAAGAAAATTGCCTGAATTCTCCCAGCCCTTCTCCCAAAACAAACTTGTGAAATTATTATGTTTTGAGAGCTATTTATGCATTTAAAACCCATCGGCCTGCTATAGCGGTCCCCGCTATAGCGGTCCCCGCTCCACTATAGCGGTCACCCACCGCTATAGCGGTCTTAAGTGAGTTGACCGCCCCTTGACCGCCGCTATAGCGGTAATTTCTACACTATAGTGGTGACCGCTATCGCGTGTGACAGCGCTCGTCACAGGTATAAAGTTCATAAATGTGTCAGTTTTGGCCATTTCACAACACACTTGGTTCCCCCGACATCCCAAAACAACCCTTTCACGTTAAACGCGATTCTGGGAGTTCTACTTACCCAAATTCGATTCCGAAAAGTCCCTCGGACTCCTTTATGTCTTGGCTAGGTAGAAAACTTGCTCAATCCAAGACACCTAAACCCATTTTTACCCGAATTTCCCTAGACTCTACCTCGCTCTAAAACCTACCTAGGCTAGCCTAGCCCAAAATTTCAAACTCCCAAACCCAAGAGTTTTCTAACTCTAAAACTTAGCACGATTGGTCTTCCCATAACGACGAACCCAGTCATTACAAAAAATACCAATTTACCCATCGTTCATCCCCGAATGATCAAACCCAAAATTATGGAAATAAAAAGGAATAAAGTGTAGTACCTAAATCCTCAAACAATTAAGGGTACTTGTCCTGCATGTCCTTCTTGGTTTCCCAAGTAGCTTCCTCAACTGGAAGATGCTTCCACTGAACCTTCACCATGTCAATCACCTTTGTCCTCAACCTCCGGACATCCCGAGCAAGAATCATAACCGGTTCCTCCTCATAACAAAGATTTTTATCAAAAAGTACCTCATCCCACTTGATGATGTAGTCCCCATCCCCATGGTATCACTTGAGCATGGATACCTGGAATACCGGATGGACGCCCGGCAAACTAGGTGGCAGTGCTAACTTGTAAGCCACTGACCCCACAATCTCAAGGACCACAAATAGACCGATAAACTGAGGGCTAAGCTTGCCCTTCTTACCAAACCGCATAAACCCTTTTATTGGTGATACCTTTAGCAATACTTGTTCACTAACTTGAAAGTCCATGTCCCGGACCTTACGATCCGCATACTCCTTCTGCCTGCTTTGAGCATCCAACAACTTGGTCTGTATGCCTCTTACTTTTTCATGCGCTTCCTTCACTAAATCTATGCCTAGAGGCTTCACACCACCTTTCTCAAAACACCCAACGGTGATCTACAGTTTCTCCCATACAGGGCCTCGAATGGTGCCATATCAATACTGGAGTGATAGTTGTTGTTGTACGATAATTCGCACAATGATAGAAACTAGTCCCAATGACCACCAAAGTCCATTACACAAGATCTCAGCATATCTTCCAATACCTGAATCGTCCTCTCTAACTGACCATCAGTCTGAGGATGGAAGGTTGTGCTAAAGGTGAGTTGTGTACCCAAATCTTCATGTAACTTACCCTAGAACTTAGAAGTAAACTGCGTACCCCTGTCTGAAATGATGGACAGTGGTACCCCATGTAGTCTTACAATCTCCTTCATGTAGATCTTGGCCAACTGCTGCAAATTGTAATCTACCCTGACCGGAATGAAATGAGCGGACTTGGTCAGCCTACCAATAATGACCCAAATTGAGTCATATTTTCCCAATGTCTTGGGAAGACCCACCACAAAATCCATGGTTATTCTCTCCCACTTCCACTCTGAAATCGGCATCCTCTGAAGTAGTCCTGCAAGTCTCTGATGTTCATATTTTACTTGCTGGCAATTCTGACACTTGGACACAAAATCAGCTATGTCCCTTTTCATCCTGAGCCACAGTAATGCTGCCTCAAGTTCCTGTATATTTTGGTTACACCCAGATGGATCGAGTACCGCAAACCATGAGCTTCTGTCAGAATTTTTGGAATTATATCATTAACTCGAGGAACGCAAATCCTCTCCCTGAAATGTAATACACCACCAGAGTCTAACATGACATCTCTGGACTCCTTGGATATCACTTTACTTCGCAACTTTCCCAGTTTTGGATCCTGAAATTATTTTGCCTTTATTTCCTCTATAAAGGTGGCCTTGACCTCAATGCTGGCCAACAATCCGCCTTGGTCTGAGACACCCAAGTGCATGAACTTGGCCTCTAGAGCCTAAATTTCCTTAGCTAGCGGTCATTTGGACACCCCCAAACAAGCCAAGCTACCCATGCTAATAGTTTTCTGGGTCAATGCGTCTGCCACCATATTAGCCTTACCCGGATTGTCCTGAATGGTCACATCATAATCTTTCAATAACTCTATCCACCTTCTCTGCCTCAGATTCAAATCCTTTTGAGTGAAAACGTGCTGCAAACTGCGATGATCTCTGAATACTTCACACTTGACACCATAAAGGTAGTGTCTCCAGATTTTCAATGCAAACACCACCTCTGCCAACTCTAAATTGTGAGTCAGGTAATTCCTCTCATGCATCTTCAACTGCCTGGATGCATAGGCTATCACATTTATATCTTGCATCAACACAGCACCCAAACTAGAATGTGAAGCATCACAGTAAACAATAAAGTCTTTACCTTCAACCGGAAAGGACAATATATGAGCCATGGTCAAAAGTGTCTTGATCTTTTAGAAGCTCTTTTTCGCACTTTTCGGACCACACAAATGGTACCTCCTTCTGTGTCAGCCTAGTCAGGTGAGTAGAAATAGAAGCAAAGTCCTTCACAAACCTCCGGTAGTACCCCGCGAGTCCAACAAAACTTCTCACCTTTGTCACAGAGCTAGGCTAGACCCAACTATTAACTGCCTCAATTTTCTGGGGATCCACCATCACCCCCTTTTCTTACACCACATGCCCCAAAAATGCAACAGAAGTCAACCAGAACTCACACTTAGTGAATTTTGCATAAAACTTTTGGTGCCTCAAGATATCCAACACAATACGAAGATGATTAGCATACTCCTCCCTACTCTTGGAGTAGATCAAAATATCGTCAATGAACACGATAACAAAAGAATCTAAGTAGGACTTAAACACCCCATTCATCAAACTCATGAATGCTGTCGGCGCATTGGTCAAACGAAATGACATTACTAGAAACTCGTAATGTCCATACTGAGTCCGAAAAGCAGTTTTCAGAATATCCTCAGGTCTAATCTTTAGCTGATGGTAACCCAACCTCAAGTTGATTTTTGAAAACACCGATGCATCCTGAAGTTGGTCAAACAAATCATCTATCCGAGGTAAAGGATACTTATTTCGGATGGTCACCTTGTTCAGCTGTCTGTAGTCTATGCACATCCGCATACTACCATCTTTCTTTTTCACAAACAAAACCAGAGCCCCCAAGGTGAAGCACTAGGACGTATAAACCCCTTATCTAGGAGTTCCTGCAGCGGAGTCTTAAGTTCCCTTAACTCTGCCGGAGCCATTCTATACGGAGGAATAGATATGGGACGAGTTCCTGGCTCCAAATTGATACAAAAATCTATATCCCTGTCCGGAGGCATACCAGGAAAATCCACTGGAAACACCTCTACAAATTTGGACACCACCGGAACTGACTCAATAGAAGGGGACTCCACACTATCATCTTGGAGATGATCCAAGAAGGCTAGACACCCCCTTTCCACTAGCTTCCTAGCTCAAACAAATGATATTATATTAACTGGCTTAGGCCTGTATACACCTTCCCACTCTAGCTTATCCTTACCCAGAATTTCTAGAGTCACAATTTTGGTGTTACAGTTCAACACAACATGAAAAGGAGATAGCCAGGTCATACCCAATATAACATCAAAATAATCCATATCTAGAATCACCAAATCTACCCAAGTACGTAGCCTCATAAATACCACAGAACAGTCATGATACACATGGGTCACAATCACCGACTCTCCAATCGGAGTAGATACATGGATAGGGGAATCAAGGATATCGCAATTCAAATTCATACCCAAAGCAAAACTAACAGACACATAAGAATATATGGATCCTGGGTCAAATAATACTGAGGCCATTTTATCATAGACAAAAATAGTACCTGTGATCACCGTATCTGAGGCTTTTACCTCAGTCCTTCCTGGAAAAGCATAGCATTGTGCCCGATCATCAATCCAAGCAACTTCCTGGGTTGGCTGCACCGCACCCCTGCATGCGCTACCGTTCCCTCAGTATCTTCAGCCTCCCTGTAAATTACCTCGCCCACCTTGTGGATGAACCTTAGCATTACCACCTCTGCCTGCTGGAACCACTGCTCTGGTCTGTTGCTGACCCTGATTTCCTGCCTTCCTATGTGGACACTCCTTCTTAAAGTGGCCCAACTCACCACAATGGAAGCAACCACGGTCAAAAGTAGGCCTGCTAGCTGATGTATAAGATACCCCCTGGCCTCTAGGAGCTGAAGACTGGTCTCCCTGACGACCACCTGTAGTAGCTGGCAGAGCTGACTGAATAGGACAGGCCGAGTAAGCCTGCTGATGTTGGCCCCTGGAGTATGAACCACCAAAAATTCCCTCATTCCGGGGCCTTTTGGCTAAAGCCTTAGCCTGCCCCGCTTTCCTAACTCCCTCAATCTTCTTCACATAGTCCACCACATCATTAAAACCCTTCCTTGAAGAATTCATATGCACTGTCAGTACCTGCAGATCACTATTCAGACCCTTGACAAACAACCAGACCCGTTCCTCCTCAGAACCCAACATCTGTGTAGAAAAAAGAGACAACGCATGAAACTTAGACTCATAAGCCGAGACCAACATGCCACCCTGCTCTAAGTTCAGAAACTCATCTTTCTTTCGATCCCTCAAAGTACGGGGAATGTACTTCTCTAGAAACAAGGCATAGAACTGCTCCCAAGTCAATGGAGGTAGGATAGATGACCGACACTCAACATGAGACCTCCACCACTGCTTGGCATCACCCTGCAGCTGAAAAGTGACAAACTCTACCCCATGCTGACGTACAATACCTAACTTGTGCAACCTCTCATGGCAATCCAGGATGAACTCATAGGCATCCTCCTTATCTGTATCCTGAAATATTGGAGGTTTCAGCTTAAGGAACTTAGTCAGCATCTCATGCTCATTACCTATCATCACTGGGCCTAACATTAGCCTGAGAAGATCATTTGTGCCTGAAGCTGTATCCATCCTTGGTGTTGTAGTAACTGTTGGCTGAGTATCCCAGGCCTGATTTGCATAAGTTGTGGGTATGGCTCCAGCACCAACCAACCCACTCAAAATATCCCACGCCTGCCTGAAAGCTTCTGGTGTCATGTTAGGAAGGCCTGCACCCCCAACCAGTGCCACCTCCTCCTGAGCCCCTCCCTCTTCTACCACTACTTCTTTTACATCCGCAACCATAGGATCTTCAGGATGGGGAGGGGTTACCTCATGTGCAGCAGCATCAGCTCGAGCACCACCCCTGGCGGGTGTGGCTCCAGCACATCCCCTACCCCTACCTCTGCCACGAACTGCCAGGCCCGCTGCTGGGACCACTGGCCTTGCTCCGTTATTCCCTGTAGTAACCATTTGCGGACAAAAGAGTGAATGAAGTTAGATACCAATTCGTATCACCAGATACCTATTGGGATCGAGTTATATCACGAAGGAAAAGAAGGAAGAGATAGGTTTTCCTAAAGCCCCATAGCCTCTCAAAGAAAAGTACAGACATCTCCGCACCATTCTGCAAGACTCTACTAGACCTGTTTGGTACAACGAGAATAACGAACCTAGGCTATGATACCATCTTTGTCATGACCCAACCCGTCGTGAGTGGCACCCATCCAAGCATAGGATGAGTGAACCAATAGAGTTCTACCCTTTCCTAGACTAACAGCCTAAAACCAGCAAGCATAAATGAAAACTAGCAATAGAAATAAGATCACTACTCAAAAACTTATCATTAAAAATAAACTGCGGAAATTTCCCACCTATGAACTGAAAGTCATCGTACCAAACATCAATACCAAATCTAGAGTACGGGGATGCAACCCTAAACAAAATAAGAAATAGTTTTTAAGTCCAAACAAATGGACTAAAACTCTAGAGATAATCCCAAGGTAGCTCGAATCACTAACTCACCCTTGATGATCGAAAATGTCGGTGCTAAATCTGAGGTCTCGTCTCAGCCGCTGGAAGATTTCTTGTACTCACCAAAAGAAAGACAAGTGCAATATCAGTACACCACCACTGTGTACTGGTAGGATCATCATCCAGTATTCAAGAAAACAGTATATAAATAGTACACAAAATCCAGTAACAAGTATGGCAACATTCAACAATATCACATGCATCTCTAGACTACAGGTCTCTACCTAGCTTGTTAACGCGTGAATCCATCTCTTACAGTTCTATTCCACTAATAAGAATAACCATAACCACACCTTACTGTCTAGCCCAGACCCACCCTGGAATCCCCTCTAGACAAATACCACAAGTAATGATTTACCCAGCCTAAACCAAGACCAATTAAACAATCATACAATAGTTTCCCGGCCACTCAAGAACCACCAGTAAATAATACTTTTCAATAACGATCCAGTCCACTCACAAAACCAATATCAAGTATCACATTCAGTAAAACAACCCGGTCCTCTCACAGAACCAATATCAACCAATGCAATACAATAATCAATGAAATAGTGAAAGATGCAATAAAGTGAACCCGTACTAGGCGTGGTACCCGTGCCAACCGAATGTTATACCCGTACCAGGCGTGGTACCCATGCCAACCATGTGTTATACCCGTACCATGCATAGTACCCGAGCCAACCGAATGTCAACAACAATAGTCAATAGAATTAATGCACACCCCTTGTAAAACCAACAAGTAAAAACCATTCAAACATACACTGTAAACCAAACTTAGACATTCCACACAAATCCCCTAAGCAATGTAATGCACACAATTACTTAGAAAATGAGTACAATGAATATACAGATTTGCAGAAATACAAAAGACATCACCTACCTCGAATGCTCCAAGCTCTATTCAACCTGAGACTTCCCGTGTTCTGAATTCCTCTCACGTTCTTGGTCTAAAAATAACACATAATATATACAATTAACATACAGGCCTGTACATTACCCAAATTATACAAAATCTCCAAACCCCAGGCCACCCATGATCATCCCACCCTTTTCCCGGGCTTTTCCACCATTAATTCTCCTAGTCTTATCATTTTTTATGGAAAAAAAAGGAAATTAAACAACCTATGATCATTTTAACGTTCTTAAATCAACACCCAAGAACATACATGTTTGGAACCTCCTTCTTCCCTGAATTTCATCATCCCTAGGTCATTCCAACCTTCCCCAATTTTCCTCCTAGCAATTCTACTGCATAGGAAATGTATTACAAAGTGTGGGGAACGAAAACCTTACCTTAGGAACGATTTTTGGTGGAGGAATGAAGAAAATTGCCTGAATTCTTCCAGCCCTTCTCCCAAAACAAACTTGTGAAATTATGATGTTTTGAGAGCTATTTCTGCATTTAAAACCCATCGTCCTGCTATAGCGGTCCCCGCTATAGAGGTCACCCGCTGCCATAACGGTCTTAAGTAAGTTGACTGCCCCTTGACCGCTGCTATAGCGGTAATTTCTACCGTTATAGCGATGGCCGCTATCGCGCGTGACAACGCTCGTCACGGGCAGAAAGTTCATAAATGTGCCAGTTTTGGTCATTTCACAACACACTTGGTTCCCCGACATCCTGAAATAACCATTTCACGTCAAACGCGATTTTTGGAGTTCTACTTACCCAAATTCGATTCTAAAAAGTCTCCCTGACTCCTTTATATCTTGGCTACGTGGAAAACTAGCTCAATACAAGACACCTAAACCCATTTTTACCCAGATTTCCCTAGAATCTACCTCACTCCAAAACTGATCGAGGCTAGCCTAGCCCAGAATTTTAAACTCCCAAACTCGGAGTTTTTTAACAATAAAACTTAGCACGATTGGTCTTCCCATAATGACGGACCTGGTCATTATAGTGAGGCAGCTTTGATAGGTCTTGTTTCAGTCCATGAGACTATGGAGAAAGTTCAACTCATTGGGATGAAGTTGAAGACCGCTCAGAGTCGACGAAAATCCTATGCAGATGTGAGGAAAAGAGACTTAGAATTAGGTGGATGATTGGGTGTTTTTTTAAAATATCACCCATGAATGGTAATGAGATTCGGTAAGAAGGGGAAGCTTAGTCTTCAATATGTAGGTCCTTACAGGGTTCAAAAGAGAGTCGGTAATATGGCTTATGAGCTAGAGTTGCCAGTCAAGTTAGCAGCGGTTCATACAGTCTTCCATGTCTTGTTATTGAAGAATTGTGTTAGTGATCCAACCTTAATTGTGCCTTTAGAGAATGTGGGTGTGAAGGATAGTCTCGCCTATGAAGCAGTCCTAGTTGAGATTTGAAAAATCTCAATTAGGGAGACTAATCAAAATCCAAATGCAGAATTAAAATAAATAAAAGATATGTGAATTAGAGCTAATTAACCAAGTTTATGGACAACAAAGGACTTTATACCTTCACCTTCCAATTGAACTCAATCAATAAACAATAACCCCTCAATCAAACAAAAGAGAAACCAAATGAATCCATAAATGGATGACTCTATATGATTAATCAAGCAAAGAAGTTAACAATAAATCAAGAGAATACACTCCTAATCACTCAACTAACTATTAGGAATCCACCCAATATACTATTAGGAATCCACCCAATAGATTTCTACCCTAGATTAACCAATTGGGAAATCCGCCCAAGACTACAAGCTAATTTAGCAACTACAAGCTTTCAAGCAATCTATAATATTCATCAAAATCTAAGGAATGGAAATAACTAAGGCTTCTATTTATAGTGTTTGCCTTGTACAATTAAAGGCCCAAAAGTGACCTTGGAAGACTCCAAACTTGGCCCATGATGGGTTTTGTGCAAAATAGGGGTGTTGGTTGTACCTTGCATTGTGCCCTTCGCACACTAGTCATACCTTAGGCACTAATGGAGGTGTTGGTCACACCTTTTGTTGTACGTGTCACACCAGGGTTGCACTATGTGATAGTTTAACTGTTAGACTCTTCTTCTCTCCATGCGATCATGCACAAGTTGTAAATCCTTGATTGACGCTCCTCAATGGTTTTCAAAGCCTCTTTCTTTATGAATTGATACAATCATGGTTAGCTTGGAGCACATTAGGAGGGGCTTTTATATATGGATGATAGCTTGGAGCCCGAAGTAAGCCATGGAGCAACAAATGCACAAGTCCATGGGCGATCAAGATGCCATTTGGGTAATGAAGAAGGGCCTTTGTGGGTTATTTCCAAAATAGTCACTTTTGGGATATTTTTGTAATAGGCTATTTGTGTAAAGGAAATAACTATAAATAGATGTCTTAGTCATCTTCATACTTAGATTATTGATGATTGAATTGTCTTGAATAGACTTGATATTTAGTTACTTTAGCTTAGGATAGTGATTGGGTTAAATTTGAATTGTTAGCTTAGTTCGAGTTATTAGGGTGGATTCCCGAATTGCTTGTGTTATCTTCTTTGCTTGATCGATCACCGAGCTATCATCTTGTGGATTTAATTTAGTTTCTCGGGCATTGGATTGAATTCTCTTCTCCCTTGGTTGATTGTGGATTCAATTAGCCCTTCTTTCTTCTATTCTCATCCTCTTTTCTAATTTATCCCTCTATCTTCAATTTGTGTTGTTTGTTTTTGTGTTTCCAATATTGATTTTGATCACTTTTGATTGAGATCATTATCATCTTGGTATTAGAGCTTAGGTTTTAAGAGTTGTTCCATCAATTCTTAGGTCTTAGGTTCATAAATTTAAAAAAAAAATCATCAAAAAAAAAATCCAATTTTTTTTGTGTTTGATTTGTTGTTTTTGATACTAGATTCGTATTCTCTAGTATATTTTGAGTGTAAATTCAAGTTTTCAAGTGATTTTGAGTTGTAGGAATGATTTTACCATTAAAGGAGCTTGAAGGTTTGAAAACTTGAAAATGGATCTTAAAGATTAGGAGAAATTCTAGCTAGAAAAAGTAATGGTATTTGTTCTATAGCTTAAGAAGAAGCTTCTCCTAAAATTTGAGACGATTTCAAGTTGATTTGGAGGTGTTTCAAAATTTCACCATTGTTGAGCTTGAAAAAGCTTGAAGAAGGTGAGGTGAGTTTGTTGTTTGAGGCTAAATTAGAGCTTGAAAAGTATTGGGGTTTGTTCTTTATAGCAAGGAAAGCCTAAATCTCAAATTTTAATGGAATTTGGAGCTAAAATGAAGAAGTTATGAAAATTTGAAATTCACTTGTTCATGGTGTTCTTCATAGCTTGAAGATGGAGAAAATGGATTTATTTTCGGATTGGAATTGAAGGTTAAAAATTATTGGAGTTTGTTTGTGATGTTGAAAGGAGCTGGTGGTTAAAATTTGGTGGAGATTGGAATTAAATTGAGTGAGTTATAAATTTTTGAAGTTCATCAATGTTCATGGTGTTCTTCATGAAATTCATATGTTGTTGAGGAAGAATCTTTAAAAACGTGATGTTTAATCCAAAAGAAAAGAAAAGAGAAAGTGTAAAGGTGTTTGTTGTGCCAAAAGAGTACAAAAGAATATCTGAAAAATTGAGCAAAAAAAAGAAGTTTTTTTCCAGCTCAATTCAGCACCCAAATAGCAGCTGCCAGCTGTCCAGGCCCCAGATGCAGCCTTGCCACGTCAACAGCTTCCTCCTGCGAGCTGATGAGACCATCGGCTTCCATGTTAGCCACACGGATTCCGCATCCAGCCAATCCAGCATCGGCTTCCGCACAGCCTCATCAGCTTCTTCCCTCCAGCCGGCTCCACAGCACCCCAGCAACGGCTTCAGGCTGCCCAACGTCGGCTCCAACGCCTATTTCGCCCAGCCAGCTTCAATTTGAAGCATTTTTGAAGGGTTTCTCCATGGATTTCAACCAAATTTCTTCCCAAATGATTTTCTTAGTCGAAATCTTGGTAAATTAGTTTTCTTTTTCATTAAATCTACCTTCTTTTAGGTTCATAAGTTGATTTTAATTGGTAGATTACCCTACTAAATATTATCAAGTTCTTTGAGTCCATTTTTTTTCTTGTGCATTTCTTTGAGTGTTTTTCTCATTTTATTTCATAGTTAATTTCTTGATTCAAGTCCTTTTAATTCTATTTGAGTCATCCTTCCTTCAAGAGTCACAAGGATCCATTCCTCCACAAGGATAGATAACCTTGAATTGATTGAGCAAAACTAGTAACACTATCAATTTGGGAAAGAAGTCATAGAAGGTGAGTTGAGAGTTCACATAAAGAGTGTCGTGAGGATTTTATTACTAACTTTTTTGCTAGTTTTGTAGGTACAAAAGGAGCTATAAGAAAGTATGTCATCTATAGCTTTGGATCCTTATGATGATGAAATGGGAGACTATTCTTGTAGCAATGGAGGCTATGAGTATGACGATTATGGGGATTGTGGAGGCTGTGATAATAGCCATGATCTTGAGCCATATGGTGTTGAAAACTACTACTTCGGAGATGGATGTGAAATGAATGGGGCTTGTGGCTCTTATAATGAACATGAAGGAGTAGAAGTATCTTATGGTGTATCTGATAGTGAAGATGAAGAATATGGGGATTCTCATATTACACACCATGGTGATGAAGACAATGTGAGGTACGATGCTTTCTCCCACTACTTCTTATGAATCATTTGAGGAAGATTGTGATAGAAGGGGATATTGTGAAAATGAATTACCATCCTTGTCTTGTGCTACTTCCTATCCTAGTCGAGGGAGTATAGATGTGGGGGTGAAACCAATTCGAAGATGTCGTGTGAACCATAGGATAAGAACATTCTCTACTTCTTGGAATGCAAGAACTTATACTTCTTATTCTCCTTCTAATGTGACTTGTTCTCTTTACGGAAATGATGTTGGAGGTAGGATGGAAGGATAAATAAGACATGAAAGTAGAGTGAAATCAAATTAGCCCCTTCCGGTGAGGGATCTTGAATCTTTAAGAATTAAAGAATTAGGGGATGCCATATAAAGAGGAGTTGACAAGGTCATCCGATGGGTTGCCAATCTTAAGCCCGAGGAGTTACAAAAGATGTTGAAGAAAACTACTCCTCACGAAGATGAACCTACTAAAGAGTTGAACATGGAAGTCAAAACATCCACACCTTGTGCACCAAAGTGGAAGCTTGAAGTGAAGGGATCATCTAACCCTTCACAAGGGATACTTGGCACTTGTTCGAACTCCAATGAAATTGGGAGACAAAAGATTAAGAGGAGTAAGGGTGTGATAAGTGACAACTCTAGAGTGGAAAAAGGAGAGGTTGTGTGGAGTGATGTGAGAGGGTTGTCACAACCTTATACTAACTTTTGTAATCTTTCTTCTTTTTCTAGTTGTCTTGATTCTTGTGCAGGTATACTTGGAAGCAAGCCTAGTGAGGCACCTCAAGCAATGAAAAATCATGAGGTGTTGTTAAAAAGATTCCCAAAGGAGCAAATGTGTGCCAATGTTGAAAGACAAGGTGAATGCAGTCCTTTCTATGAGCTACAAGGTAACAAAGCTAAACCTTACACATTTTCAAAAGTAGAAGATCCTCGTGTGGTTAGTGGCCAATTGAGTGTAAGTGATGGCTTGTATATGTGTGAGCTAAAAGAGCATTTACCTTGTGATGATCTTGATGACACTTTATTGCATGATGATGATGCCACTGTTTTGAGTGCCCAAACACTAGTTGATCCTATAGATGACTTGATTTATTCTTCTAGTAAGATCGATTTGAGTCCATCTAGTGTTAGCACTTGTGACTTGAGTGAAAATGTATTGTCATGTAATAAGGGTAGTCAAATGCTAGTTGATTATAATGGTGGTAATCATATATGTGATTCTTTTGAGCTTGATATGATACTAACTAGTGTTTATTGTGGTATTGACCAACTTGCTTGTAATGATGACCTACTAATTGAGGAGTTGTGTGATGTGATAAATGAACCTCAATTTAGTAATGGTAATTATATAGTTGGTCATGTAGTTAGTCATGTAGGATCTTTACTTAGAGGTGATGATTCCTTGAGTGTTGATTCCATTTCTAATTCTTGTCATGAGGATCTTGAGGTGGAGTATGTACTTAGGGATAATCCCTTATTCAATGATGACATGACTAATGTGAATGATGAAGATAGTGGTATGTCTTATAATGTTAGAAGTGTAGCCACCCTTGAAGGCTACCAATTGTTTGAAAATCCACTATGGTATGATGACACACTTTTCAAAAGACGAAACTCTCTTCTTGAAAAATGATAGTACGTCTATTAGAGGGGTTAGTGGTCAAAATAAAAGGGGTGTATGTTCTCCAATGACCCATTCATTCTTGTGTGACCCCATCGTTGATCAAGGCCTTAATGCTTGTGGATCAAAGGGTGATTCTATATGTGGGAACACCTTGAATGAAGTTCATTTAAATAACACCTTTCTCTACTACCTCTTTGTATATAATGATGTCCATGTATGTATGAAATTAATTTTATATAGAGGTAGGGGTTTCTTGGGTTGGTCCATTTGCTTTTGTGATCAAACTATGTGGGTTATTCATATCTTTGACCCCGGTAAATCCTCATGGGTGTTTGAACCCTCTTTATTTCCTGATATTTTTCATAGTCGGATCCTTTGTATGTTCTACAATGCATTAATCTTATTTGACACAAAGGATAGTTGGTTGTATTTCAAATGTGTTCCTCCTTGGCAAGTTGGTATGGTTGATAACCCATGTTCTAACCCTCATGCTATGAGGATATATTTGTTGTTTGTCCTTCTCATATTTTTGCAAGGTTCGAATTTGAGGATGAATCCTTTTGAATAAGGGAAGGATGATACAATCATGGTTAGATTGGAGCACATTAGGAGGGGCTTTTATATATGAATGATAGCTTGGAGCCCGAAGGAAGCCATGGAGCAACAAATGCACAAGGCCATGGGCGATCAAGATGCCATTTGGGCAATGAAGAAGGGCCCTTGTGGGTTATTTCCAAAATAGTCACTTTTGGGCTATTTTTTAATAGGCTATTTGTGTAAAGGCAATAACTATAAATAGATGCCTTAGTCATTTTCATACTTAGATTATTGATGATTGAATTGTCTTGAATAGACTTGATATTTAGTTACTTTAGCTTAGGGTAGTGATTGAGTTAAATTCCAATTGTTAGCTTAGTTCGAGTGATTAGGGTAGATTCCCGAATTGCTTGTGTTATCTTCTTTGCTTGATCGATCATCGAGTTATCATCTTGTGGAGTCAATTTAGTTTCTCGGGCATTGGATTGAGTTCTCTTCTTTCTTGGTTGATTGTTGATTCAATTAGCCCTTCTTTCTTCTATTCTCATCCCTTTTCTAATTTATCCTTCTATCTTCAATTTGTGTTGTTTGTTTTTGTGTTTCCAATATTGATTTTGATCATTTTCGATTGAGATCGTTATCATGAATAGAGCTTGTAGGGCTTGGAGTTCTTAGCTGTACTCTGAGTGAATGGACTTGTAAGGGTTATGCTGGGTGATATAGTATTATTCTCCCCTTCTTGAAATGGATTCATCCTCAAATCTATAGCTTCACCTACAACACAAGAAGATAGATCACTTACATTGAACACATTCTGAATATTATACTCACATAGTCAATCAATTTTGTAGGCGTTGTCATTGATCTTTTCAAGCACTTGGAATAGGCCATCACCCCTTGCACTCAACTTCCCTTTGCAAAGTTATGGGAATCTTTCCTTTCAAAAGTAGACCCAAACCCAATCTTTGGGTTGAAAGATCACTTTCTTTCTTCTATGATTTTGATGGAGAGCCACCTTGGAGTTATTCTTTTCCATGGATTCCCTCACCTTTGTGTGAATCTTTACCATTGATGTGCCGCTAATTTACGTCACTTTCGACTCCTTTAAACTAAGAACAATCGTACGTTTTCAAGCAACCGTTGTCGTTTTTGATGTGTTTATGTTGTATTTTCAGGAAATGGAGACAAACGCGGAAACGGAAGGAAATACTAGAAAAAGAGGATTCTGCCTAAGAGTGACGGCCTGAGTGATGGTCCGTCACACATGTGACGGTCCGTCACCAAGACCGTCGCATAGAGGCAGTGCCACTGCCTAAGGTTGACGGTCCAGGCGACGGTCCGTCAAGGCAGTGATGGTCCGTCAGCCTGACCGTCGCACCAAGGCAGTAGCGCGCCAATGGCTGTCCGCGTGAAGGACTCCTAACCCATTTTGGATTTGGTTTCTTTGACTCCTATAAATACCCTATGTTAGGTTTTATTTTAGGGAGTTCACCCATTAGTTTAAAACACGTTTTTAGTTGTTTTTGAGATCAAGAAACACGTTTGCTCTTCTTGAATTCGTGTTCTTGATTCGTTCTTGAGTTCTTTGTTTTCTTGTTCTTGGATTATCGAAGGGTATTTTCATCATATTGTAAGAATCTTCTTTCCTTTATTATGAATTTCGTCTTTTCTTCTTCGAGCATGAGTAACTAAAACTCTCGCAACTAGGGTTGTGGGAGCCATGGCTAAAGTAGCGATATAGATTCCGGGTAGCGACGGGTTAAATTTACATGTAGTCACGTTGTTAATCATACTTTATGTCACGTTTTCTAGTGGTTGCAAACATTAGAACATGCCTAGGTTTAATTTGCTTGAGTAAAGAGATTAAAACCGGAAAACTTGATTAACGACAAGGATTCGAGACTACCAACTCTCGTCTTAATGATTAATGCCATAACTGGATTAATCTACTTGATGTTTAGGATTGAAAGCTAAAAAGCACATCTTTTCGAGGTCGAGAGAATAGAAAAGGAAATTTGTTTATTTGGTCGAGAGACATTTAGACGATACAATTGACGCAATCACATCGTGACACGCATATAGAAAGAACCCGGTTAAGCCTAGAATCGACATTGTTACAACGCCATGGTGAACACGTCCCTAGTTCATTCTCTCCTACTGATTACTTCTCTAAAATATTGTTGCTTTTGTTCACGTTGATTACAAAACCCCCCCTCCTTTATTTACCGGAAACTATTGACCATTAGTCACATATTTCACTAAAGACTTAATCTTCACCATATTCTCTGTGAGATTCGACCCCAACCTTGTTGGGTTCTTTACTTGACTACGACCGCTTACGCTTCGTTAATTTGAGGTGTAGTTTGGGCGTTATCAAAAAGTGGCGCCGTTGCCGGGGAATATAGTTGTTTATTAAGTCTGGTGTGTTTATTTGACTCTTAGTCATACTTTCCTGCTTTTACTTTTATTTGTTGTTTTTGCTTATTATAGGGTATATAGTTGTGCAGACGGTTGTTTATTAAGTCTGGGGTGTCTTGATGAAGTCTGAGTAATCAAGACACCCGCGTCGTGCCGCGATGTTAAATCAGGCGTTGTATGGGAGGCAACCCATAAATTGTTGTTGTATTATAGTCTAATTAATTCGTGGGGAAACCTGTGAGTCACCACCGAGGGTTTTTGTTACCGTGTTTCTTTTCCCTCCGGTGTGCTATCTAGTAGAACCGGCATGTTTAGGTTGTTATTTTAATTTTTTTTTTAGTGTCTATAGTGATGAGCATGGCGTTTTTCTTGACTAAAAACGAGGCCCCTTTAAAAAATTTCTGGTTTTATACTTATGTTGAAACGATTGACTGTCTGGATCCTTGAATGTCATTGTGTGATTATGATTAGAATGAGTATGCTTAAGCCGAGCGGTTGTTTGATAGTTGGTAGCGATATAGGTTCTTGGTGCCAAGAGTGTGTGAGATTATTGTTATAAATTCTTACTCTATGCATGCATCTAGAACTTGCCCGGTCTATTTTGTTAAGTTCGAAGTTTGGTTGCTTAGGAAAGGATCACAGGCCCTTTTTGTATGCAGTCCACTTAACCTATAAGACCGTCCAAATGCAAATAATCCCTTTTTGATCCCTGTTTGAGCCATAATTAACCTTGTTCTTTCAATAACCTGTCACCATTCCTGTTTAACTTTGAATCCCTATTTTGGCCCTGGTCTTTCCTTGGACATCGTGCACCTCAACTCAGGCAATCAGCCTAAGTTGAGGGTGGCTACTATAGAGGTAAACCCTGTTTTGGCCCTGGTCCTCCCTTGGACATTGTGCACCTCAACGCTGGCAATCAGCCTAAGTTGAGGGTGGCTACTAGAGAGGTGAATGATAAGAAAAAGAGGATAGTGAAGATTGGTTGTGAATAGAATGAAAAGTCGGGTGTGTGCCTAAGAAAAAAAAAGAAAGAAAAAAAAGAGATGAAAAAGATCGAAAAAGAAATAAAAAGAATTGTCAAAATAAAGAGGCCGCACCTGTAGCTAGAGAAAGAAGGAAATATAAAGGTGAAAAAGGATGGACAAAGTAAAGTTATGTGGTAAGAAGACGTCGGTGGTTCCAAGGAGGGCTTAGTCACTAACCCCTAAATGTATCCTACCTGCACCTGAAACCTCATTACAAGCTTAAACAAGTCCTGTAGTGATCCTGAGCGGCTTTCTGAAGAACTGAAATAGAATAGTAAGGGCAAGCCTATGGTATCGCATGTGCATTGTTTGAAATCGTTTGTGAGTGTGAGCGCTTACCTAGTCCCAAATCTTGTGTGTGGGATTTCTTTGTGGTGAGGGCACCAAGATGTTTGTATTGTCTATTGATTGTTAGCATAGCTGCGCGTGTGTATGTAGAATGTTCTATCATATCGGAATGACATGTTTGGATCCTTGCAAGTTAGTGTTTCATACATTCGTGTGCTACGAGGGAGCTTGATTTAATTGAATAAGTTTTGAATGACCATGAGTTGCTAGAGACATGAGTTCGTGTCTTAGTTGAGTCGTTCTATTGTTTTATGTTATGTTGCTTGAGGACAAGCGAACGTTTTAAGTTGAGGGTGTTGATGTGCTGCTAATTTACGTCACTTTCGACTCCTTTAAACTAAGAACAATCGTACGTTTTCAAGCAACCGTTGTCGTTTTTGATGTGTTTATGTTGTATTTTCAGGAAATGGAGACAAACGCGGAAACGGAAGGAAATACTAGAAAAAGAGGATTCTGCCTAAGAGTGACGGCCTGAGTGACGGTCCGTCACACATGTGACGGTCCATCACCAAGACCGTCGCATAGATGCAGTGCCACTGCCTAAGGTTGACGGTCCAGGCGACGGTCCGTCAAGGCAGTGACGGTCCGTCAGCCTGACCGTCGCACCAAGGCAGTAGCGCGCCAACGGCTGTCCGCGTGAAGGACTCCTAACCCGTTTTAGATTTGGTTTCTTTGACTCCTATAAATACCCTATGTTAGGTTTTATTTTAGGGAGTTCACCCATTAGTTTAAAACACGTTTTTAGTTGTTTTTGAGATCAAGAAACACGTTTGCTCTTCTTGAATTCGTGTTCTTGATTCGTTCTTGAGTTCTTTGGTTTCTTGTTCTTGGATTATCGAAGGGTATTTTCATCATATTGTAAGAATCTTCTTTCCTTTATTATGAATTTCGTCTTTTCTTCTTCGAGCATGAGTAACTAAAACTCCCGCAACTAGGGTTGTGGGAGCCATGGCTAAAGTAGCGATATAGATTCCGGGTAGCGACGGGTTAAATTTACATGTAGTCACGTTGTTAATCATACTTTATGTCACGTTTTCTAGTGGTTGCAAACATTAGAACATGCCTAGGTTTAATTTGCTTGAGTAAAGAGATTAAAACCGGGAAACTTGATTAACGACAAGGATTCGAGACTACCAACTCTCGTCTTACTGATTAATGCCGTAACTGGATTAATCTACTTGATGTTTAGGATTGAAAGCTAAAAAGCACATCTTTTCGAGGTCGAGAGAATAGAAAAAGAAATTTGTTTATTTGGTCGAGAGACATTTAGACGATACAATTGACGCAATCACATCGTGACACGCATATAGAAAGAACCCGGTTAAGCCTAGAATCGACATTGTTACAACGCCATGGTGAACACGTCCCTAGTTCATTCTCTCCTACTGATTACTTCTCTACAATATTGTTGCTTTTGTTCACGTTGATTACAAACCCCCCCCCTTTATTTACCGGAAACTATTGACTATTAGTCACATATTTCACTAAAGACTTAATCTTCACCATATTCTCTGTGGGATTCGACCCCAACCTTGTTGGGTTCTTTACTTGACTACGACCGCTTACGCTTCGTTAATTTGAGGTGTAGTTTGGGCGTTATCAACAATCTCCTTTGCCCTTCTCTTTGTATCTTAGCTCACAACAATATCACTAGACAAAAGGGTTAAGGATAACGGAATTAATAGGTTGAACCCATAACATACTTCAAATGGAGTCATGCCAATAGAGGAGTGAAGAGACTTATTGTATGAAAATTCAATCAAAGGTAAATGGTCCTCCCAAGAAGTTTAGGATCCTCTAATCATATAATGAAGCATGCTCCCAAGAGTCCTATTGACTATTTTGGTTTGACCATCCATTTGGGGATGACAAGAAGTAGAGAACATGAGCTTGGTACCAAGTGGGCCCCATAGAATCTTCCAAAAAAGACTAAAAACTTGGAGTTCCTATCACTTATAATAGTGTGAGGTACTCCATGCAATTTATGCACATGAATCACAAACAAAGATGCAACATGGGATGCATCGTCACATTTATGGCATGGAATAAAATGAGACATTTTAGAAAACTGATCCACTACCATAAATATACTATCATTCCCTCTTTTGGTTCTTAGAAGGTCCAACACAAAATCCATAGAAATGTCCATCCAAACACCAAGAACGGTGGGAAAAGATGTTTACATACCTTGAGGTTGGGTCTTGGACTTGGCTTGCTTGCATTTGAGGCATTGTCATATAGCATCTCCACATCATGCTTCATCCTTGGCCAATAGAATTGCTCCATGAGAATGTCAAGTGTTTTGTTAACACCAAAGTGTCCCATTATTCCACCACTCTGGGCTTCTTTAAGGAAGAGCTTTTTCCACGAACTCATAGGTACACATACTTTACCATCCTTGACAAATAGCCATTAATCATTTGGAAATGCTCCACATGCATCCCTTGACCAAGTTCATCACAAACTTCTTTAAAGTCAGAGTCCTTAGAATAGAACTCCTTTAAGCTTTCAAATCCCATCATTCTAGAAGTCAAGGTGTTAACCAATACGAACCTTCTAGACAAAGCATTGGCAACTATGTTTTCCTTACCTTGCTTATAGTTAATCACATAAGAAAATATTTCAATGAACTCCACCCATTTAGTATGGTATTTGTTCAAATTTTATTAGCTCTTTAGATGCTTCAAGGACTCATGATCCGTCCTTATCACAGACTCTTTATGCCATAGATAGTGTTTCTAATGAGCCAACACCCGCACAAGTGCATACAACTCTTTGTCATATGTTGAGTAGTTCAGAGAGGTCCCCTTTAGTTTTTCACTAAAGTAGGCCAAAGGTTTCTCTTCTTGCATCAATACTCCACCAATGCCCATACCCAAAGCATCACACTCTATTTCAAAGGCTTTATCAAAGTCAGGCAATTGTAGCAAAGGAGAGGAACTCAACATAGCCTTCAATTCTCAAAAGTCTTTCTCTTGAACATCTTCCCAAATAAAGGGTTTATCCATTTTGATCAATTCAGTTAGAGGGGAAGCACTAGAGCTAAAGCCTTTCACAAAACACCAATAGAAACTTGGAAACCTATGGAAACTCCTTACTTCGATTGAATTAGTAGGAGTTGGCCAAGATCTAATGGACTCTACCTTTTATTTATCCACCTCTACACCATTGACACTCACCATGAGACCCAAGAACACCACCTTCTCAACACAAAAGGAACACTTCTTGAGATTTTCAAAGAGCCTCTCATGTTGATACTAGCATAGATAGCATGGTTGATACGAGCATGGATGACACATATGATGTTCATTGAAAGGGAAGCTTAGAAATCTGTGGGAGTGATGTGGATAAAGAAAAGAGGCTATTTGTGCAAGTGGCTAGACTTTAAATTCAAGAATCCACAAAGAAGACAACCAAATAAGGCCCTTGCCTCATTAAGGGCAATGTTGTAAAAAGTCAATGTCTTCTTATTTCTTTTAGTATAAATAGGATGATACTTTTTTTATTTTGGAAGGAAGTTTTTGATGAATATTGAGCTTTGAAGCTTGTAGTTTCTAGATATTTATCTTGTAGTTTCTAGGTGAAGCCTGGCATTAGTTGGTAATTTTAGTAGTGTGGATCTTGGAATTGTTGGTAAACTTCTTGGTTTGATTAATCGAAGGTTGCTCATTTGTGGTTTCTTGGTTTCCTTTGATTTTTCTCAAACTAGGGGTTGTATTTGAATTATTGAATTCAATTGGGAGGTGAGGGTATCAAGTCCCTTGTTATCCATAAATTCAAGAATTTGAATATTAACCCACATATCCTTCTTTTGTTTTCTTTCCTTCTTGTTCTTCCCTCTTTTTCCGTTATCATTTGGTATCAGAGCTCGATTTAGGTTTATTCTCACGAATCTAAGTCTTGGGAATTTGATATCTTCAAAATCTAAAAAAAAAATCATCCAAAAAAATAATCCAAAAATTTGATTGTTTGAATTTCTTGTTTTTGATGCTAGATTCTTGTTCCTTAGTGTTTTTTGAGTCTAGATTTCAAATTTTGTTCAATTTGGAGTTGTAGAAGTGAAGTTTCCATTAAAAGGTTTTGAGCTTTTGAAACTTTGCAAACTTTGAAAGTGGGTCTATTCATTGAGGAGAAATTGGAGCTTAAAATTTATTGGGGTGTGTTCCCTAAGTCGAGGGGAAACTAATCCTAAAGTTTGAGTCAATTTCGAGTTGATTTGAAGGTGTTGGTGATTAGTATGCGTTCTTGGTGTTCTAGGCATTTTTGATATTCTTCAAGTTGTTCTTGATGAAGAAGGAGACAAAAGGTACATTTGATCCAATTTTCTCAAGTCAAAGTTGGTCAAAGGTGTTTGTTGGGTCCACAAGTGGAATTTTTCAAAAATAAAATTAAAAAAATCAAAATTTGAAATCTGAAAAAAAAATTATTCCACGTGGACGTCAGAAGCCACATCAGCGCCAGTCAACTGCCAACTCAGAAGCAACCCCCACCCTCAGCTAGGAGAGTGGCTACACCTTCAGAGAGCAAGTGTTTCCAACACTTAGAAAGATTTTGGGGTCCCAAATTGGAAGCATTCTGTCCAAGTTTGCAAAAGTTAATTTCAGCCCCCCAAACTTATTTCTAAGTGTCAAATTTGGTCCTTCGGAACTCTTTTGACTGTCAGATTGGGTCCCTCAAAACTTTTCTGATTGTCAGATTTGGTCTATCTCTTCTTCGACACTCATTTTTTTTTTCTATTTCTCTATTAAATAATAACTAATTAACATCTTTAATTACTTGTTAATTAGTTTTTAAACATCAAATCGTCTCTTTGATTCTCCAAATTAAGCAACAACAAGTAGTTTCTCCTACTTTTTGTTACTTAATTCTTAAGTCCGAATTCTTTCATGCTTCTTCCTTTTTCTTTTCTTATCCTGTTTCGTTGATTAACTTCTTGATTCTAGTCTTTTTACCTTCAATCGAGTCATCCATTTTTCAAGAGTTACAAGAATTCACTCCACCACAAAGGATAGGTGACCTTGAATTGGTCAAGCAAAGCTAGTTCACTACAAATTTGAGATGACACTTTAAGAGGTGAGTTGAGAGTTTACATACGAGTGATGTGAGGCTTTTTCTACTAATATTGTTTGTTGAGGTTTGTAGGTACAATGTCTAATCATTTTCCTTATAACCATGTAGGAAGGAGCTCGGTGAACAACATAGGGAAAATTCCAATGTGTCAAGGAGAGTGACCAATATGAATGAAAGGGTGGTTGAAACAAACGGGAGATTTGGAGGTATGGAGGAAAGGGTGAAAAGGACGGATAGTATGATTGAAAGGAGGTTCCCTATGACAAGTCGAAGTGAAGAAATAAGAAGGACCATGGGTCAAGAATCCTATCTATACTACCCCCAATCAAATGGGAACTAAATCTACCCTCAAACTACATTCTGAATGAACCCGAGCTATGTTATACAAGTCACCCCATGTCCAAATATACAACCATATCATACACCACAAAAGAGTCCTTCTTTTATGGAAAACCAAGATAGAAGTCAAGCATCTCCATGAAATATATCACATGCATTCTTGCATGTACCTTATGGTCCAACCTAACAACACTACCCACAAGTACCCTACTAAGATATCTATTATCAAAACCCTCTTTATGATGAAATGTTCGAAGATGTAACCCGAATGAATGGTGGGAAGGATCCAAAGGCTTTGGTATGAACCAAGACATGAGATGTCAAGGGAAATGGGATAGTGGAGATAGGTATAAGGATGAAAGAGGAAGGTATGAAGACCGAAGTGATCGATATGGTGGTCAAGGTGTTCCAAATCATGGGATGAGTGACAACATGGTGAGTCTTCCAATGGTTCAAGATGGTAGTCAAGCTATTCAAGCTAACTACAACCCAAAACGGGAAGACGAAGCCTATGAAGGTAATCATGATATACCTCAATCTTGTTCTCCTTCTATCATTCGATGTTATAAATGTCAAGGTGAAGGACATATTTCAAGAAAGTGTCCACAAAAAAGGTCAAATGTTATCTTGTGTGATGGACCTTGTGCTAAAAATGTGATAGAGTATGAGGTACAGAATGGTTGTGATAAGCCTAAGGTTAGGCATGATGAAGCAACCTCAAATGTTGATGATGAGCAATTGGAGGAGGATTTGAAATCTTCTTGTGATCTAAAGCGAATCATGGGGGATCTTTCTAAAGAGGAAGTTGATCAAAGTGCGAACCTATTTCATGCAAGGTTCAAGATGATAGATTGGGTATGTTCCTTGGTCATTGATGGTAGGAGTACTACTAATGTGGTGATTTGCACTATGGTTGATAGAATGAAGCTTCCTACATAAAGACACCCCAAGCCATACACACTTCAATGGCTCATTGAGAATGATGAAGTAGAGGTAACCAAGCAAGTGGTTGTGAATTTTAGCATTGGAAAGTATCAAGATGAGGTGTTATGTGATGTTTTGCCCATGTAATCATGTCATATGTTGTTTGGTAGACCTTGGCTAGCCGGTTGGGATGTTCGATATCAAGTGGAGTCCAATAAATACTCATTTATATTTGGAGGACGAAGGCACACTCTTGTACCTTTTACACCCTATCAAGTGAATAAGGACTATAAGATAATGAGGGAGCTTCGGAAAGTACTTAAGAGAAAGGAACTTGAAAAGGAGAAGAAAGAATTGGCTCAAGAAGGGAAGTTGTATGAGATTGATAAGCCAAGAAGTGACTTGAAAGAGGTGCACAAGGAGCACTTAATTGTGGCACTTGCCAATATCAATCCCTTGTTTCCTACTAACCTTGGTGCTAGCATTTTTCCTAGTACCATCCCTTCTCTTTTGCAGGTTTATGGACAAATATTTCTAAAGGAGGATCCAAACAAGGTTCCTCATGAACAAAGGGTTGAAGGCCTAATAACCGAGCTACCTAGCAAGTACCAAATGACATAACTAAAAACTCAAAATGACCATACCATGTTCGAAAAGTTGTCTTGGGTATATCTTTTTCTTTGACCATCACTTGGTGATAACCCGACCTCAAATCAATCTTTGAGAAACACTTAGCACCCTATAATTGATCAAACAAATAATCAATCCTAGGGAGGGGATATTTGTTCTTAATTTTCACCTTATTTAACTGTCGATAGTCAATACACATTCTCAATGAGCCATCTTTCTTACGTACAAATAAAACTGGTGCTCCTCAAGGGGACATACTAGGCCTTATAAATCCCTTTTCTAATAAGTCTTTTAATTGCTCCTTCAATTCTCGTAATTATGCAGGGGACATTCTATACGGAGGGATGGAGATAGGTTGAGTACCTGGAATCACATCAATACTAAACTCTACTTCTTGTTCTGGAGGCAAACCTGGAAGCTCTTCGGGAAATACATCAGAAAATACATTTACCATTGGAATAGATTGAAGATCTAGTGGATCCGCATCTACATCTCTCACTCTCACTAGATGACATATGTACCCTTTGGACATCATCTTCCTTGCCTTAAGATAAGAAATAAACTTACTTCTTGTTGCCCCAATATTACCCCTCCATTCAAGGACTGCCTCTTTTGGAAAATGGAAATGCACCCTCTTAGCTCGGCAATCTACCGTGGCATAACAAGAAGCCAACCAATCCATACCCATTATAATATCAAAATCTACCATTTCTAGCTCAACAAGGTCAGCCAATGTATCACGATCACAAACAGTTACTATAAATTTTGATAGACTTTTCTATCTATAATAGACTCGCCAACTGGCGTAGACACATCAAATTGTTTAACCAATAGTTCTAGTGTTCTTTCAAATTTTCCAGCTATCAATGGAGTGACATATGATAGTGTAGAGCCCGGATCAATTAATGCATCTACATTATGTGAAAAGATGGACAATGTACCTGTAACCACATCGGGTGAAGTCTCCAAATTCTATCGATCCGCCAGAGCATATGTACAATTTTGAACTCCGCTAGAACTAGCTACTCCTCTACCACCTCTACCATGGGTCGTGGGCACCTGTGGTCCTCTACCTAAATAAGGAACCAATGATGATGATGCAGCAATCGATCCAGTAGGTTGTGCCATGCCACCCATGCCCCTTTGATGGCAATTTCTCATCATGTGTCCCGGTGTACCACACAAAAAGCAAGCATATGTCCCAAGCCAACATATACCTAAATGATTTCTTCCACATTGTCTACAAGACTATCTAGGAGGTCTTGATTGACTTGTACCTCCCTGCGATTGGTACCCTTCTACTTGTGAGCCTTGACTCTCACTTCTTTGCCCAAACTGATTACCCCTAGACCCTTGAAACTGAGGTGGATCACTAGCTGTAGAGTAGGAAGATGATGGCCTTGGTGGTCTATTAGGAAACTGAGGCCTAAGCTCACCTTGGGATGGCGCATACTGCCCCGTAGATCTGGCCCTCTTGGAATACCCTCCTTCTGACTCTTGTGTCCTTCTCCTTTGCCTTTGATCCTCCATCTTTTGTGCAAAAACTTGTATCCTTGCTATATCCATATCTTTGTTCAAAGCAGCAATAGTACAATCCCTATATGAATCCAATCTATCCACGTAACGATGAACTCTATCCTTCATAGTAGCTACTACATAGGAGCGTACCTGGACAAAGAATTAAACTTGAGACTATACTCTCTCATGCTCATATTCCCTTGGTGAAGATTTAAGAACTGAGTTGCACGGGCCTCCCGGATATCCAATGGCAGATAATTGTCAAGGAATGCCTTTTTAAACTCTTTCCATTTAGCTAAAAGTGAACTTGTACCCTTAGATTGTTTCCAAGCTTCGTACCACAATATAGCCACACCCTTTAATCTATATGCTGCCAGCTCAACTGCTTCCTTACTAGATACATGCATAATATTTAAGGTCCTCTGGATTTGATCAATAAAGTCTTGTGGATCTTCATTAGGATCTGACCCGGTGAATGATGGTTGGTACAAATTAAGGAAATCACATATCCGCACACTAGCTGCCCTATTTGCACCACTAGTACCTGCAATTGGACCTGCTTCCCCTTGTCCTTGAGCAGCCATTATACGAGTCAATAATTGGACCGCATTCTTTAAATCTTGGTCAGTAGCATTAACAGGTGGTTCTTGGGGTGCCGCTGCCCTTCTTAGCTCTTCTGGAGATGGAGGAGTGGAGGAAGTTCATGATAGAGACACATGTTGAGCCTCACTTTGATTTTCTCGTCTAGGTGGTGATTTGCTGGTCCCTTCTCCAGTAGCCACATCTACTTGCTTACCTGTACTCTTACTTCTCCTTGTAACCGGCATTTTTGCTATAATGAAAATAATTCAAAGGTTAGATATGATAAACCTACAACATTGTCTCTATCGCACGATCTAAGAGATAAAGAAAAGGAGACAACTCCTAAATGTCCCATAGCCTCCTATTTATAGATGTGGTGCACAACACACCCATAAATAAGACTCTACATAGACACGGCTTTGTAGACTCCCTAGGATGACCTGCTCTGATACCACCTTTGTCATGCATCAGATCTCATCAAGATGGATAGGCACCCGATGCCCTAAAGGCCTGAGAGAACCAACTTTTTGCTTGTGCTTATTGTGCATGTAACTATGAGAATCATAAAGCTTTGACAAGGATATATAAGCTACAGTGATAAAAGACTGACATAGATAGGCCCAAAACTTATGTACATGGTTTGGTCGTTGATACCATAACTATTAGAAGATAAGATGCACTGTACTTTATACATTAGTCTACAAAGCCTCTACAAGATAGACAAACTTAGTTTAGGTAGGATAGGCCCCGCCTTACCCTTAACTATACGATACCAAAAATATGTACCCAAGATACGGTAAAGCCACAAATCAACCTGGAGCTCACCAATAGTAGCTGAGTATCCTGTGCTCCTACGGGGGAGGTCTACTAGCTAGAGTACCTATGCCTACGGCATGAAATGCAGCATCCCCATGAGGGACGTCAGTACAAAAAAATGTACTGAATATGTAAGGCATAAAGTAACTATATGTAAAGCAAGTGCTCAATTAAATCAGATATCAATGCATAATGTGTAGATTGGAATGAAAAGCCACCTTTTCTTACATTTGTGGAATCATGTACCTTACATTCTTTCCTTTACTCTTCTTTAGTTTATAATCTTTGTGATACAAATGACCAACTGATCAGTGGTAAAAGAGGAGTCCCGTGCTAGGTAATTTAGCCCCTGAGATGCTGCCCTCATAATATATAAATTGGGATCCATCCATGCTAGGCTTTCTCCCCTAGGCTGCCACCCATAAGTACACAAATAGAGATTGACTCATGCTAGAGTTTCACCCCTGGGCTGCCACCCACACATATATAGATTACTTCATATAGTTTCTTTAATCTTTGAGATTGTTGCCTTGGTGTTCATAATCATTATTGAGCTTGAAAATGTAGACCAGTAATACAAGACGCGTGAATATGCGCTTAGGGCAGTAACAATGACATAAGAAGTAATTGTAACATCAATGTAACATTTAGGGGCTTATATGATACAATGAACCTCATTTGGTTTAAAGAATAATTCATGAAGCTTGTGGTATTGAATACCTTTGTCATACTGGCACTTGGAGGAATAAACATGAAGATCTAATAGTAAACACACATTGAAGTACTTTGATACACTAAGGACTAAGGAAAAGATCATTAGCTATACATTGAGATTATACATTGCCACAATATGTCCGTAACTAGGAAGAGCACCTAGAAAGCTCACTTTGTTGATATAAACACAAGGATAAGACTTCATGCCAAAGAATCTGAAATTGAATAGCCTTTACATACCTTGCTGTGCAACTCAGATAATACAACGAATTAAGCTTCCCCCTTTCAGATTATTTATCTACAATGAAATAAGTGGCAACACTAGTATCAGTAGCTAATTAACCAGTTTGGGCTACTTGATCTCATTAAATCAGCAACCGGGCAGTAAAAGGGTATGTAGTGTATTGTGATGCTTCAGGAGTGGGCTTAGGATGTGTATTGATGAAGCATGGTAAAGTAATAGCTTATGCCTTAAAACAGTTGTGGCCACATGAGAAAAATTATCCTACCCATGATCTAGAGCTAGCAGCAGTTGTATTTGCTTCAATGATATGGTGCTACTACCTGTATGGGGTTCATGTTGACAAATATACTGATCATAAGTGTCACACCTCAGATCATCAAGATGGACAGGCACCCGATGCCCTAAAGGATCGAGAGAACCAACTTATAGCTTGTGGTTATCATGCATATAACTATGACCATTATAAAGCTTTGGCTATAGATAAGCTATCTTAATAACAAGACCAACGTAGATATGTCCAAAACTTATGTACATGATCTGGCCGTTGAGGCCACAACTATTATGAGAAAAGACATAATTAAGCTTTACTTTAACATTAGTCTACAAAGCCTCTACAAGATAGACAAACTTAGTTTAGGTCGGGACAGGGCCCCGCCTTACCCTTAAGTATACAATACCAAAAATATATACCAAAGACTCGGTAAAGCCCCGAATCAATCTGGAGCTCACCAACAGCAGCCGAGTATACTGTGCTCCTACTGGGGAGGTCTACTAGCCAGAGTACATGTGCCTGCAGCATGAAACACAGCGTCCCCCATGAGGGACGTTAGTATGAGAGAATGTATTGAATATGTAAGGCATAAAGTAAACCATATGTAAAATAAGAGCTCAAATAGAATCAGGTATCTATGCATAAACGTGTAAATAAGAACAAAAGACCATTTTTGCTTACACTTGTGAAATCATGTGTATTACATTCTTTTCTTTACTCTTCTTTTCTTTATAATATTTTAAAGGCATGTGATATAAGTGACCAACTGATCAGTGGTAGAAGAGGAGTCCCATGCTAGGAAATTTTAGCCCATGAGATGCTGCCCTCATAAGTGTACAAATTGGGATCGACCCATGCTAGGCTTTCGCCCTTAGGCTGCCACCCATAAGTACATAAATAGGGATCATCCCATGCTAGGCTTTCACCCCTGGGCTGCCACCCATACATATACAGATTACTTCATATAGTTTCTTTATTCTTTGAGATCATTATCCTTGTGGTCATAATCATTATTGAGCTCGGAACTGTAGACCAGTAGTACAAGACACGTGAATATGCACTTAAGGCAGTAAAAATGACATAAAAAGTAACTGTAACATCAATGTAATGTTTTGGGGATTATATGACACAATGAACCTCAATTGGTTTAGAGAATAACTCATGAAGCTTGTTGTATAGAATTTCTTTGTCATACTAGTACTTGGAGGAATAAACATAAAGATCTAATAGTAAACACATATTGAAGTACTTTGATACACTAAGGAGTGAGGAAAAGATCGTTAGCTATATACATTGAGATTATACGCTACCACAATATGTCCGTAACTAGGAAGAGCACCTAGAAAGCTCACTTTGTTGATATAAACACAAGTATAAGACTTCATGCCAAAGAATCTGAAATCAAATAGCCTTTACATACCTTGATGTACAATTCTGATACTATGACTTAATCTTCTTCTGCTCAGATTATTTATCTACAATGAAATAAGTGGAAACACTAGTATTAGTAGCTAATTAACCAATTTAGGCTACTTAATCTCAATAATCGGGCAGTAAGCTCATGACTGGTCAAATCAAGAGGCATTTCACCCCTTCTCTTTTAAGCACATCTATATACTATATGATAAGATCCCAATTGAAATCTTTCAAATACGCAGAAATTAAAGATAGATGAGAAGTGAAGAAAGAAAGGCTTAATTGAATCCACAATCAAACCAAGGGGGAAGAGACTTGAAATTCATAAGAAATGAGAAACCCAAATGAATCCACAAATGAGAAACTCAAGTGAAAATCAAGGTAAAGGAGTTTTAGATCAACAATGGGAATCCACCCATTACTAACCTAAGCTACACTAATGGGAATCCACCCAATCTACACTAAGCTAAAAAGCTACACTCTCAAAGAGTTCTTCAATTTTCAATTCAACATAATCTTCATGATTTAAGGAATGAAAATAGCTAAGGCATCTATTTATAGTATACCTCTTACAAACATAGCCCAAAAGTGGCTATTTAAAATAAGGCCTAAAAGTGGCCTTGGAAGACTACATGGTCGCAGATCATGTGCGAAGTGTGGTGCGATTTGCACCATCCGTTGTGCAGGTTGCACATGGCTTTGCACAGCTCTGGCAGCAACATCTTCGTGGTGTCTTCTTCCTCTTGCTTCCAAGCAATCATCCAAATGTGGAATTGCTTCATTTGACGCTCAATGAGGTCCTCCCAAGATCCTCTTTGTTCCATCATGGCTTGTATAGCTTGGTTCCTCTTAGGTTGACCTCGAAGGATAGGTCTATCACGAATGGCGTTGGGTGATATTGTATCATCCTCCCTTTCTTCAAAAGAATTCATCCTCGAATCCAAATCCTTCAAAACATCGAAGAGAATGAGTACAACTCCTCTCCCAACCCGAACAAGGTAATCATCATAGGGTGCATGATAATACCTAAAGCAAGCATAGCATGTATTCAACACTCTAAATCGCTCACTCTTATGATATAACCAAGTATCAAAATGAATTAGAAAGAGCAAGTACTCAAATAATTCAAGAGATACTAGGCAACTCAAGTAACCTCGACAAAAGGGTAAATCAAGAGAACCAATATATTTAGGCAAATGAACACAAAAGTTCACATTGGTTTACACTTCAAGAAGTACATCTCCACCCTTAAGTCATGGTTCAAGTTATAACTCACATGGCTAAGTGCAATGTCATCAACTAGGCCATCCCAAGTTACAAATCCACCAAAAGCACTAGCCCACTTCAATAATGGAACGAGTTCCACTTCATCACCAGGGTCAAATACAAAGGTATCCCCCAAACAAATCGGCAAACCATCCTTAGGCTTAGGAATTTTTAATGCACCAAACCGGATTTGTGGCCAAGGTGGTTTGCTCCAATAATCCTCCTCCTCAAGACTCCTCCTTTGACAAGACTTCACAAATAAGTCAATCACATAATCAAGTCTATCAAGAGAGAGTTTTACCTTTAAGCTCATTGGTCCTTACACGAAGCTTCATGTAGCATCTTCTCACCCTTTAGGTTAGAATCCTTGGGATAGCCCACATCAAGGGAATGCTCTTTTACCTTAACATTGGTCCCTTTCTTTGAAGAGAATTCTTCATTGTGGGAAGTCTTTTCCCCACACAAATTTAGTCCATCAAGTGGATTAGGAATCCTCAAGAAAGACATTCCATCATAGAGAAGGGTGCCCACATCTTGCTTGTCATCTTGACCAAGCTTCCCCTCACAAGTAAGAGGTCCCCAATACCTCAAGGAAGAAGTTCCTTCATTGGGAAGGGTGACATCATTCCATAGTGGATTACCAAAAAACTTGTAGCCTCGAAGAGTAGTTACACTTTCAACATTACAAGAACTACCACTATGCACACTTGGAATAGTCACATCATCATAAAATAAGATATTATCCTCAGGAGCTCTAAGAGAAACAAGAAATGGAATCATTAATCAAGGAATCACCATCTATATACAAGGAATCTACATGACTATCCACATGATCAACTACATCAAGACCATTACTAAATTGAGGTTCATTTAGCACATCACAAAATTCCTCATTTAGTGGGTCATCATCAAAACCAAGCCGACCATTACAACAAGTAACACTAGTTGGTAGCATTCTAAGCTCACAAGAATCAAGCACATGATTTCCACAATTAAGGCCAACTAGCATTTGATCACCCTTTTCACATGATAATGCATTTTCATTCAAACCATAAGTATCATGGACACTTTTAGAAATGACATTATCAACACACAAGAAAGAGCCACTAGGATCACCACATGGTAAAGGTTCATTAAGCTTACACAAAGATAAGCCACCACTTACACTCAAAGGGCTACTAGCCACACAATGATCCTCTAAGTTCAAGAAAAGAGTTCAAGGATTAGCTTTGTTACCTTGTAGCTCATGAGAAGAATCAACTTCACCTTGGTTGTCAATATTGGAGCACACTTGCTCCTTTGGGAAGCTTTCAACTACCTCGAGTTGTTTTACATTTGGAGGTTTATCATTAGGCTTGCTTCCAAGAATACCTGCACAATCATCAACATAACTAGAGAAAGAAGAAAAGTTACAAGAGTTAGTATAAGATTTTGAAAACCCTCTCATATCACTCCTCACAACCTTTCCTTTTTCCTCTCTAGAGTTGTCACTTATCACAACCTTACTCCTCTTAATCTTTTGTCTCTCAATTTCAAGGGAGTTGGGACAAGTGCCAAGTATTCCTTGAGAAGTGTTAGAAGATCCCTTCAACTCAAGTTTCCACTTTTGTGCACAAGGAGTGGATATTTTGGCTCCCATGCTCAACTCCTTAGTGCCATCATCACAAGGAGTAGCTTGCTTTGATTCAACTAGCAACTCCTTAGGTTCATCTTCACGAGGAGTGGATTTACCCATGATCTTTTGTAGCTCCTCGGGCTTAATACTGGCAAACCATTGACGGAGCTGTTCAACTTCATTTTGTACGAAAGCCATTAATTTGTTAATGCTTAAGAAGGTTTCACGATCCCTTACCGAAAGGAGATCATTTGATTTCACTTCTCTAGAAGGTGTTGGTGGGAAGAGAAATTCCCCATTGTAGTCCATGATCAATCCCTCACATATGGGATCCTATGCTTTCTAAACCAAAGATATCCCAAGCATATGTTACAAGTATCTAACAAGCTTATATCACACCAAACCTCCTTTTGGTAGCTCCCAAGTGAAATAGGTACCTTTACTTGTTGATCAACCAAACTCCCCTCTCATCACAAATAGGGCTTAGAGTTCTAAGGAAAGGTAGCCTAAGATATTCCACCACCTCACGGGATATGACATTAGCAAAACTTTGATCATCAAGAACAAGATCAAATCCCGTGACCCCATTTATATTCACTTTTGTTCTAAGAGTTCACCTCTCCAGGTCATGCCTATCTTGGAATCTTGCATTCACTTTACTTCTTCTAACACCATTCTCATATTGCATGTAAGACACATAGGTATTAGGATAAGAATCACACCTCCTTGCATTTCGGGAAGTAGGGAATGTACCTCTTCTATGGTCCACACAACGCCTTCGGATTGGTACCAACCATACATCTATACCTCCTCACTTAGGATAGGAAGTTGCACAAGATGAGGAAGGATAGTCAACCTCACAACTTCCATTTTCATCAAGATTTTCCTCAAAGGATTCATAGGACCTATGGAAGAAAGCATTGTACCGCACATTGCCTTCATATTCATAGTGTGTAGTGTGAGAACCTTCACCATCATTAGAAGACTAATAATAAGGTTCTTCTACTTCTTCACCTTTATCATACGATCTATGAGCACTTGCTTCATATTCGTATTTGGAGTAGTAGGACTCATCACCATCTTGTTCGTGGACACATGGACCATCATAGCCTCTATAGGCTTCACCATCATGTTTGAATTCATAGCCCTCGTTGTATCCATCATAGCCTTCATAGGCTTCAACATTAGAATCATAGACTCCGTTGCTACAAGTATAGCTTTTCATGTCATTATCACAAGTATCTGAGGCTATGGATGACATGTTGCCTTATAACTCCTTTATACCTACCTGCAAAATGAGCAAACAAGGTTAGTAGTAAGAGTTCCTACCAACACTCGTGTTTACACTCAATTGTGCTTGGCTAGCACCACTCGGATTTGCTCACCTCTTGCCTTTTTCCACTCTCAACTTACCTTCCTAGGGTGTCGTTCCCAAGGTTGATAGTGAAATACCTTCACCCAATCAATTCACAAGGTTACTAATTCTTTATGGAAGAATAGATTCTTGTTAATCGAACAACGGATGACTCAAAAGCAAATGGACAAGAGCCAAACAATTCACAATGAAATCAAACAAGAAAAGCTTGAAAAAATTGGCATGAAATGAATGGACGCAAGAGATCTAATTACAACTAAGTAGAACAAATACTTGTTGTTAATTAGTCTTAGAATTTCTATATGATAGGAGAATAAAAGAGAGGAAACAAAGAAGATACAACCTGAGATTTATCGGAACGAATCAGATTTGCGATTGTCCGTTGGTGCAGAGGCTAGTGCGAAATGCACTAGGAGAAGTGCACAACGCACCTCATTTCGCACAACCAAACCAGAAACCAAGTTGTCCCTAGTGCGAATCTTGTGCAAAACACACCAAGCAATGTGCTGGTCGCACGTCGCATCGCGTCGCACAGCCCAAAACAGAACACCTGAAGCTTCAAATTTTTCAGCTTTTTCTGATTTTTTTGTGCTTTTTGCTCCTAGTACTTGCTCCTTTTGGTAAATTCTCTTTTGTATAAACACAGGTACTCTTTTCCTTTACTTCTTCTTTGGATCAAGCACCTTTAATTCCACTTCTTCTTCTCCAAGATTTGAAGAACACCAAGAACAATATGAATTTCAAATTTCTGGAACTTCTTCAATTTAGCTCGGATTGACCCCAAATTCGAAATGTAGCCTCTCCTCAATGTATAGAATAAAGCCCAGTACAAATTAAAGTCAATTATCACCAAAATCAAAGAGACCCATTTCTATGTTCTTCAAGTTCTTCAAAAGTTTCAAACCCAACAATGGTAGAAACTTCAATTTAGCCTCGATTTCTTCCAAATGTGAGATTCGTGCTCCTTATGATAGGGAGAATAAACCCCAATACTTTTGATCCTTTAAATAAACCCAGATCTTCAAAACTCTCTTGCTTTTTCTTCAATTTCTTCAACCCAACAATGGTGAAAACCTCAAATCAACTCCAAACAAGGTGAAATCTCAAATCTAGACTCAATAAACACTAGAGAACACAAATCTAGTGTTAGAAACAAAAACAAAACACAAAATCAAAATAATTTTTTTTGAATTTTTTCAAAAATATTTTTCACTTTTTTTTTATTTTTAAATTTATGAACCTAGGATTAAGAATTGTAAGAACAACTCTTTAGCCTAAGCTCTGATACCATATGATAAGATCCCAATTGGAGATACCAATTGAATCTTTTAAATACGTGGAAATTAAAGATAAATGAGAAATGGGAGATGAGAAGTGAAGAAAGAAAGGCTTAATTGAATCCACAATCAAACCAAGGGGGAAGAGACTTGAAATTCATAAGAAATGAGAAATCCAAATGAATCCACAAATGAGAAACTCAAGTGAAAATCAAGGTAAAGGAGTTTTAGATCAACAATAGGAATCCACCCATTGCTAACCTAAGCTACACTAATGGGAATCCACCCAAACTACACTAAGCTAAAAATCTACACTCTCAAAGTGTTCTTCAATTCTCAATTCAACATAATCTTCATAATCTAAGGAATGAAAATAGCTAAGGCATCTATTTATAGTATGCCTCTTACAAACATAGCCCAAAAGTGGCTATTTAAAATAAGGCCCAAAAGTGGCCTTGGAAGACTACATGGTCGCACATCATGTGTGAAGTGTGGTGCGATTTACACCATTAATTGTGCAGCACACACATGGCTTCGCACAGCTCTGGAAGCAACCATCTTCGTGGTGTCATCTTCCTATTGCTTCCAAGCAATCATCCAAATGTGGAATTGCTTCATTTGACACTCAATGAGGTCCTCCAAAGATCCTCTTTGTGCCATCATGGATTGTATAGCTTGGTTCCTCTTGGGTTGACCTCGAAGGATAGGTCTATCACGATTGGCACCGGGCAATATCGTATCACTATATGACCTTCTCAGAAGGTCCCTTGAAACTTCTTGGACTTCACAACATATACCAAACAGTACACAAAAGTGTGCAGGCAACAAGTTAACATAACACCCAATTAAGTGGTGTATCACCAAACCCTCCTTCCATACTTTAATACAACTTCACACACCCTTTTACGAGGTCAACCTAGCTGTCCCCAATATATACATATAAAACATCTCACAAAACAGCCCCAAACATCCTTCAATACAATAAAAAATATTGAACTCAAGGATTCCAATCACCATCCCATGAGTTTTTGGCAAAAACACATATAGAATTCTCAGCCAATTTTATGTATAAGGAGGGGTGAAGATAGGCAGTAGCCTTACCTTAGTTTCTGAAATCTATAATCTTAACTTGCACTTCTTCAAGAGCTTGAACTTTCCTTTACACTTAAGCCAAAGAAGAAGACAGAAATCTCTTAATAACCAAGAAAAGTGGGGCAGTCAACTTGGAGAAAGATCTGCCCTATTTTTAAACATGAACAACGTAATTTCCTAGTCTTCCATGGAAGAATTAAACTAAACCCATAACTTTTTACTTACCTTGACTGGAGAAGAGAAGAGACCATCAACACTAAAAGGATTTTTGGGGTGGTTGTTTTAAGCTTAGAGAGAGAGAAAGAGATTAGCTTTGAAAATCTACAATTGTAAATATATAATGAGAAAATAGTGGACCAACTCTTGACCTTAAATGCTCTCAGTTGGCCAGATATCTCTCCTTCAATTTCTAGCCACCACTTGGATTTATTTGGGCCACAAAATGGCTAAGTAGGTGATGCACCTACTTGGCCTTTTAAGCTGGTAAAGAGTCCAAGTAGGTGATGCCCCTGCTTGGTCCTTTTGGCTGGTCAAGAAGTCTAGTAGGTGATGCACCTACTTGTCACCTACTAGCTTAATTAAGTCAAGCAAGCAGCTCAATTATTTTATTCCATTTTCTAAACCTCAATCCCTTTTTCTTTAACTTACAACTTTACTTTAACCTTAAGCTCAAATACCACCTTACTATCTCAAGTTTAAATACTTTTATCGAGGTTAACTTGGTCGTTTATGTGCTGAAATGAATGGGTCATTACAGAACCTCCCAATATATATTAACCATCACTACTTCATATACGAAACTTGGTCCCTCACCTATACGACAAGGCTATGTCAAGTGCTATATGAATAGAACTAGTATACGCAGAATATGGGGTGTTACAATAAGAGTTTGCAATATATCTTTCAGCAGAAGGATCTGAATCTGAGGCAGTGAAGATGGCTTGAGTTATTAAAACATTATGATATTGATATCTTATATCATCCAGGGAAAGCAAACGTGGTATCCGATGCTTTAAGTCATAAGACAATGGTAAGCACCTATGGGCAGTCCATGGAAAGACAAAGAATAGCTAAGGATATATACCAACTAGCTAGCTTGAGGGTTCGCCTTCTTGAATCTCTGGATGAAAGGGTTATTGTGCAAAATGTGGCAGAATCTTCATTAGTAGCTAAAGTAAGAGAGAAGCAATATAAGGATCCTATTTTATTACAGCTTAAGGAAAATGTATGACAAGGTGTGACAAAGGCGTTTGATTTCATGCAAGATAAAATACTCTTATGCGAAAATAGATTGTGTGTACCTAATGTAAGTGGACTAAGAAAGAGAATTATGACAGAAGCACATCATTATAGATATTTCGTACATCTAGGCTCAACTAAAATGTATCATGACTTGAAAGGAGTGTATTGGTGGAGTGATATGAAAAAGAACATTGCAGAATTTGTTGCACAACGTCCAAATTATCAATAAGTCAAAGTAGAGTACCAAAAGCTTGGAAGTTATGCAACGTATAGATCATCCAATTTGGAAGTGGGACATGATCAAGATGGATTTCATCACTAGTATGCTCACTCATTTTGGAAGTTTAACTCCACATGGGTGATAGTTGATAGACTCACCAAATCAAAGCACGTCTTGCCGGTCAAGGCTACATATACAGTTGAAGAGTATGCAATGTTGTATATTAAAGAGATAGTTCAGCTACATAGAGTCCCAATCTCTATTATATTTAATAGGGGAGCTCAATTCACCATGAATTTCTTGGAAGTCATTTCAGAAGAGTTTAGGGACACAAGTGAATTTAAGTACAACCTTTCACCCTTAAATGGATGGTCAGGAAGAATGTACAATCCAAACACTTGAGGATATGTTGTGAGCTTGTGTATTAGACTTCAAAGGTAGTTGGGATGACCATTTGCTGCTTATTGAGTTTGCTTACAACAATAGCTACCATTCAAGTATCAAAATGGTACCTTATGAAGCTTTATATGGGAGGAAATGCAGATCACCAATCAGATGGTTTGAAGTAGGTGAAACTGCCTTATTTGGGCCAGATCTTGTTCATCAAGCTACGGAAAAAGTTAAGGTGATACAACAGCGGATAGCAACAGCTCAAAATCAACACAAATCATATGCAAATATTAGAAGAAGAGGGCTAGAGTTTGCTATAGGAGATTGGGTATTCTTGAAGGTATCACCAATGAAAGGGGTGATGATATTTGGTAAAAGAGGAAAGTTGAGTCCGTGCTATATAGGGCCATATAATATTATTTGGAGAGTTTGCCAAGTCACAAATGAGTTAGATCTACCCCAAGAGCTTTCAATAGTTCATCCGGTGTTCCATGTCTCAACGCTTCGAAAGTGTATAGGTGACCTATCTTGTATTACTCTTTCTGAAGATGAAAACGTTACAGGAGATCTCACTTATGAAGAAGTACCTATTGCTATTTTGGATCGACAAGTTAAGAAGTTAATAAATAAGGAAGTAGCTTTCGTAAAAGTACTATGGAGGAACCAACAAGTAGAAGAAGTTACATGGGAAGCAAACGAAGCAATGAAATCCAAATATCCTCATCTATTTCAATCCGATGAGAAAGATGAAAATGTTGAGTTGAGATTTTGACAAGTAAGTATAAGTCTATATGTATTATGTGGCTAATAGTAGTACATAACTTAGGCTTGAACTTGTTTGGGCTGGCTAACTATGCTAACATTCGCGGACGAATGTTTTCTAAGGGGAGAGGATGTAACACCCCGTATTCTGCGTATACTAGTTCTATTCATATAGAACTTGACATAGCCTTGTTGTATAGGTGAGGGACCAAGTTTCTTATATAAGTAGTGATGGTTTAATATATATAGAAAGGAACTATAATTCCCCATTCATTTCAGCACATACAACCTCGACGGAAGTATTTAAACTCGAGATAGTAAAGTGGTATTTGAGCTTAAAGTTAAAGTAAAGTGTTAAGTTAAAGCAAAGGGGATTAAGATTAAAAAAATAGAATAAAATAAGTGAGTTTCTTGCTTGACTTAACTAAGCTAGTAGGTGACAAGTAGGTGCATCACCTACTTTGACTTATTGACCAACCTAAAGAACCAAGTAGGTGCATCACTTACTAAGACTATTTTGACTAGCTTATAGGGCCAAGTAAACCCATCACCTTCTTGACCAATTCTGGCCCAAGTTAAGTGAAAGAAAAGGAGAAGAATGGGCAGCCAAGGCCCAATAGATTAAGTCTACAAAGGCCCAAGTTGAATGGCCAAGTAGGTGCATCACCTACTTGGCAATTTATAGCCCAAAATGAACAAGAAAAGTCAGCCTAAGCAGGTCCTTTTAAAAGGGATAAAGATCAATTCATTTGTTTCATTTCAACTTATGGAAAAATGATATTTCAGAAGTTCTTTCTTGATGTCCCTCTTAGCATCACATAGCAGTCATAAAATACCATTAGGGTTATTAAATATTCTCCCTCTCTTCAAGCTAAGTTGAAGGAGATTTCAAGCTCTTGAAGAAATACAAGTTAGGAGAACAAATTTTTTGAATTTGAGGTAACGTTACTGCCCATTTTTGCCCCTCTTTATATACAAGTTTGGTGGAAAATTTTATATGTGTTTGTGTGAAGAACCACGGGGTAGTGATTGGAATCCTTGAATTTAATATTTTCTTATCATGTTGAAGGATGTTTTAGGGGCTATTTTATATGTTTATATTGGGGGAAACTTGGTTGATCTTGGAAAAGGATGTGTGTAGTTGTCTTGAAGTATGGGAAGAGGGTGTGGTGACATACCACTTAATTGGGTGTTATGTTAACTTGCTGCCTGCACACTTTTGTATACTGTTTGGTATATGTTGTGAAGTCCGAGGAGTTTCAAGGGACCTTATTAGAAGGTCTTATAGTATATAGACGTGATTAAAAGAGAAGGGGTGAAAAGAACACTCTTGATTTGATCAATTACGAGCTTACTGCCCAGTTACTGATTTAGTGAGATCAAGTAACCCAAATTTGTTAATTAGTTACTAATACTAGTTTTGCCACTTATTTCATTGTAGATAAATCATCTGAAAGGGAGAAGCTTAAATTGTTGTAATATCTGAGTTGCACAGCAAGGTATGTAAGGTTTTTCAGTTTCATATTCATTGGCATGAAGTCTGATACTTGTGTTACTACCAACAAAGTGAGTTTCCTAAGTGCTCTTCCTAGTAAAGGGTACATAGTGGCATTGTACAATTTGCAACATAGCTAATGAAATTTTTCCTACTACATAGTGTGTCAAAGTATTGCAATATGTGTTTACTATTAGATTTGCGTGTTTACTCTTCCAAGTACTAGTATGAAAAAAGGTACTTTCAACAGCAAGCTTCGTGAGCTCTCCTCTTAGTCAAATGAGGTCCATTGTGTCATTTAAGTTCTTACATTGATGTTACAATTACTCCTTTTTTCATTGTTACTTCCTTAAGTGCATATTCACATGTCTTCTACTACCGGTCCATAGTTCCAAGCTAAATAATGATTATGACCACCAAGACAACAATCTCAAAGATTAAAGAAACTCTATGAAGTAATCTGTATATGTATGGGTGGCAGCCCAGGGGCAAAATCCTAGCATGGGTTGATCCCTATTTGTGTACTTATGGGTAGCATCCTAGGGGCAAAAGCTTAGCATGGATCGATCCTAATTTATATACTTACGAGGGTAGCATCTCAGGGGATAAATTACCTAACATTGGACTCCTCTTCTACCACTGATCAGTTGGTCATTTGTATCACAAAGATTATAAAGCAAAAAAGAGTAAAGCACAGAATGTAATGTACATGATTCCATAAATGTAAGCAAAGGTTGTCTTCCATTCCTATCTACACATTTATGCATTGATATCTCATTTCATGTGACCTCTTGTTTTACATATAGTTAATTTATGCCTCTAGAGGGATGCTACATTTCATGACATAAGCATAAGTACTTCATCTAGTAGACTTCCCCAGCACGAGATACTCAGCTGCTATTGGTGAGCTCTAGGTTGATTCAGGGCTCTACCGTGTCTTTGCTACATATTTTTGGTATTGTATAGTTAAGGGTAAGGCGGGGCCCTATCTCAACCTAAACTAAGTTTGTTAATCTTTTAGAGGCTTTGTAGACTAATATTAAAGTAAAGCTTAGTTATGTCTTGTCTCATAATAATTGTGGCCTCAACGGTCAGATCATGTACATAAGTTTTGGGCCTATCTACGTTGGTCTTGTTATTAAGATAGCCTATCTATAATCAAAGCTTTGCATTTGTCATAGTTATATGCAAGATAATCACAGGTTATAAGTTGGTTCTTTTGGGCCTTTAGGGCATTGGGTGCATGTCTGTCTAAATGAGATTTGAGGCATAACATAGTCCTAGAGCCGTACCGGTGATCCTTGTACCCAAAAAGGATAGCACTTGGAGGATGTGCATTGATTGTAGAGTTGTCAACAAGATAATGATAAAATATCAACATCCTTACCCTAGACTTGATGAGATATTGGATGAGCTATGTTGGCTCAGGTGTGTTTTCTAAGATCGACCTTAGAAGTGGCTATCACCAAATTTGAATGAATTCGGGTAATGAATAGAAGATGGCCTTCAAAACCAAATTTGGTTTGTATGAGTGTCTAGTTATGCTTTTGGCTTGACTAATGCCCCTAGCACATTCATGAGGTTGATGAACCATGTATTGAAGCCCTTCATCAACAAGTTTGTAGTTATTTATTTTGATGGCATACTTGTATATAGTAGAACCATTGAGGAACATGTTGATCATTTGAGATAAGTATTTGATGTTCTACTACATGAGAGGCTCTTTGCAAATCTCAAGAAGTGTTCCTTTTGTATTGAGAAGGTGGTGTTCTTGGGGTTCATAGTGAGTGCCAATGGTGTATAGGTAGATGAAGAAAAGGTAGAGTCCATTAGATCTTGGCAACACCAACTAATGCAACCAAAGTAAGGAGTTTCTATTGGTTGGCAAGTTTCTATCGGCATTTTGTGAAAGGCATTAGAACTATTGCTTCCCTTCTAACCGAGTTGATCAAGAAGGATACCCCCTTTATTTGGGGAGATATTCAAGAGAAAGCCTTTCAAGAGTTGACGTCTATGTTGAGTTCATCACCTTTGCTATAATTGCCTTACTTTGATAAGACATTTGAAATAGAGTGTGATGCTTCAGGTATGGGCATTGGAGGAGTATTGATGCAAGAAAGAAACCTTTGGCCTACTTTAGTGAAAAGCTAAAGGGGGCTTCTTTGAACTACTCAACATATGATAAGGAGTTGTATGCACTTGTGCCGGTGTTGGCTCATTGGCAACACTATCTTTCGCACAAAGATTTTGTGATAAGGACGGATCATAAGTCCTTGAAGCATCTAAAGAGCCAATAAAAGTTGAACAAGTGTCATGCTAAATGGGTGGAGTTCATTGAAACATTTCCTTATGTGATTAACTACAAACAAGGTAAGGACAAATTGGTTGTCGATGCTTTGTCTAGAAGGTTTGTATTGGTTAACACCTTGACTTCTAGAATGATGGGATTTAAAAGCTTAAAGGAGTTCTATTCTAAGGATTCCGACTTCAAGGAAGTTTGTGATGAACTTGGTCAAGGGAGGCGTGTGGAATGTTTCAAAATGATTAATGGCTATTTATTCAAGGATGGCAAAGTGTGTGTACCTATGAGTTCATGGAGAGAGATTTTCCTCAAAGAAGCTCATAGTGGTTGAATAATGGGACACTTTGGTGTCAACAAGACACTTGACATTCTCATAGAGAAATTCTATTGGCCAAGGATGAAGCATGATATGGAAAAGCTATGTGGACAATGCCTCAAATGCAAGCATGCCATGTCCAAGACTCTGCCTCAAGGTATGTACATACCTCTTCCCACTCCTCTTGGTCCTTGGATGGACATTTCTATGGATATTGTGTTGGGCCTTCCAAGATCCAAAAGAGGGCATGATAGTATATTTGTGGTAGTGGATAGATTTTCCAAAATGTCTCATTTTATTCCATGACATAAATATGATGATGCATCCCATGTTGCATCTTTGTTTGTAATTCATGTGCTTAAATTGCATGAAGTACCTCGCACTATTGTGAGTGATAGGGACTCCAAGTTTCTTAGTCATTTTTGGAAGAGTCTATGGGGTACACTTGGTACCAAACTCATGTTCTCTAATTCTTTTCATCCTCAAATGGATGGTCAAACCGAGGTAGTCAATAGGACTCTTGGGAGCATGCTTCGTTGTATGATTAGAAGATCCACAACTTCGTAGGAGGACCATTTACCTTTGATTGAATTTGCATACAATCGGTTTCTTCACTCCTCTATTGGCATGACTCAATTTGAAGTGTGTAATAGGTTCAACCCAATAATTTTGTTATCCTTAACCCCTTTGTTTAGTGATATTGTTGTGACCTTAGATGCAAAGAGAAGGGCAAAGGAGATGGTAAAGATTCACACTAAGGTGAGGGAAGCCATGGAAAGAAGTAATTCCAAGGTGTCCCTACATCAAAATCATAGGAGAAAGAAAGTGATCTTTCAATTCAAAGATTGGGTTTGGGTCCACTTTCAGAAGGAAAGATTCCACAACTTTGCAAAGGAAAGTTGAGTCCAAAGGGTGATGGCCCATTCCAAGTGCTTGAAAGGATCGATGATAATGCCTACAAGATCGATCTACCATGTGAGTGTAATGTTCATAATGTTTTTAATGTAAGTGATCTATCTTCTTGTGTTGTAGGTGACTCTATGGATTCGAGGATGAATCCTTTTCAAGAAGGGGAGGATGATATGATATCGTCCAACACAACCCCTACAAGACCATTAACTCAGATCCAAGCTAAAGAACTCCAAGCACTACAAGCTCTATTCATGAAGAAAAAGGCTTTAGAGACCATTGAGGAGCGTCAATCAAGGATCTACAATTTGTGCATGAGCGCGTGGAATAAAGAAGAAGCTGCCTGTGAAACTACCTTGATGTGTGAAACCATGTGTGACCCACAAACCTCAGGGTGCATTTAGCACATGATGTGCAAAACCATGTGCGACCCACAAACCTCAGGGTGCATTTAGCACATCCCCACGTAGGTGTCCATTCATGGGTCGAATTTGAAGTCTTCCAAGGTCACTTTGGGGCCTTTAATTGTGCAAGGCAAACACTATAAATGTAACACCCTAGAAATTCCAAGCCTAGAACCAGCCCAAAAAATGAAATTTTCCAAGTCGTAGTTAGATCCACGAGCCATATCCACGAGCCGTGGAATAGTCCATGAGTCATGGACTAGGCCCATGGAACTCAGAACATAGGCCACCATTTAAGGGTCAAGTCCACGAAGTGGAACCACAGACCATGGAACAATCTACGAGCCATGGACTCCACGCGTGAAACTCAGACTTAAGACCTAACAAATCCTCAGGAACCACGAACTGGTTCTACAAACTATAGATGGTTCCACAGGTCGTGAATCCAGTTCGTGGATCTCAGACTTGCAGCATGACAAAAAGTCCCAAGAACCATGACAGGATTCTATGGGTTGTGGAACCATCCAAGAACCATGGAATCTATCTGTGGAACCTGAGTCGCGAATTTTTCAACAGTTTTCTTTTAATTAATTCAGGGGAATTCCAGTCTTTTCTCTACCCTTTTAACTCCAAGCCTTAGTCATTTTGGGGATAATTAAAGGAGGTTTTACTATTATTCCTCCATTCTCCCTAATCTAATAAGTCCTTAGAAAAAATCAAGAGAACAGAGATGCTTTCTTTTCCTCTCAAGAACAAGCAAGGGTTTCTACAAGTTCATGACTCAACCCAAGACTTTCTCATTAGAATCTCCTTCCAGGTATGTGGGATTTCATCAATGGATTTCAGTTTCCCCCATGAATTTAAGACCTTATTTACTTGATTCTTGAAGTCTAATACAGTAGTACTCTCAGAACCCTAATAGCCTTGATTTTGTGATATCACCCTTGAATTTTGCTTTTTATGTATGAACTCTATATCTTTAACTAGTTTCCAATATCATGATGAGTAATTAAGTGATTTAGGATGGTGGATTATGAACACTCGATCGGTTTAAGCCCTTGCATGCTAGTTAGATATTCCAGTCAGTCAGGGCTTTATAAATTGCATGCCCTCAGTTTAAAGTATCATTGTGCATTCATAGATTTATCAATACTTGAGCTATCCAGTATATCAGTTTGTATTTGTTGATCTATATATTCAGTTAGGAGTAGACTTAGCATCAAGTGGATGAAGGGATGAAGGCTCACCCATCAGTTAGGCAGAGACCTTTAGTAGAAGTCCCTAAGTCCCAGAACTATGACGCCACCGTAGGTTCTATAGGGGTCACCCATCAGTTTGGGCTTGACACCCTAGTCCCTTGTTGACATCAGATTAATGGATCCATGCCACATATGTTTGCACCCTGGCAAGGTAAGAATGCCATCCCAGCCAAGGTTACAGGTTGGCCCCATATTTAGCTCAGCTTGAGGTATGTCGGTTAACAGTAGCTCCCATAGTTCAGATTCAGTATGTGCATTGACCTTGTATTCAGTACTCAGTTATCCATTTCAATTCAGCATATCACAGTTCATGTTAAATACTTGGTCATTGCATCAGTTCATCCATCAGCTTTATATTTCAATATACTATTCATGTTTAGTATTCATGTTTATAGATTTGAATATATTCTGCATGCTCAGTACATTCAAAGTACTGATGCATACCTTTGTGTTGCATCATATCATGATGCAGATTCAGTCGCTCCGTATCTAGACCACACTTAGCTCGATTTCTTAGCTTTCCTAACAATCAGTTGGTGAGTGCTCATAGTTCGAGGATGATGCTCATATTTACTTATGCAGTCTTTATCTTCAATTTTCAGACTTTTAGAGTTAGCTGGGGGCTTGTCCCAGCAACTCACTTCAGTTAGAGGCTTTCAAACATAGTATTAGTTTTAGATTTTGGAAGTTAGTGATTACTCATATTATTACTACATTTTCATATATATTTGGAGACTATTGGATTATCTTCCAAATTTATTTATTTAACCAGCTTAGCTTCCGCACAGTTAATATTTTATTCAAAAATGCTTAGTTATCCCAGACTATGAGTTAGGTTGGGTCACTCGTGACACTAAGCACCGTGTTATATCTAAGGAATAGCCTCGGGGCATGATAAACTTAGTATCAGAGCATTAGGTTTAAGTGTCCTAGGGTGTCTGAAAGTTGCATCGAGTAGAGTCTTTCTCATGGTTATGAAGCATGCCACACTTATGAGAGAGAGGCTATGAGATATCATTAGGAAAAACTTCCCTTCTTTCTTTTCCATCTCGTGCTATAGAGTATGAACTCTATTTAATCTCCTTCTAACTCGTGTTCTACGCGTTACAAAAAATGCCTTCTAGAAGGGAGAATGAAAGGGGAGACAAAAACAGGAATGGCAATCAACAAGAACCACCAGCTCCAGCAGATCCTTTGAATAAGCAAGTCATTCATGCTGATTTTAGGGTTGCCTTTCAGGTGCTTGCTCAGGCCATGACTGCTCAAATTAACCAGCAGTATGTGGCACCAGCCCCACTTCAGAACAAATCCACTACAGCCAGAGTCTGAGATTTCACTTAGATGGATCCACTTGAGTTCTATGGTTCCAAGTTTGAGGAGGACCTACGGGAATTCTTTGAGGACATTCAGAAGGTGACAGAGATTATGGGTATCACCCCGATTGAGAGTGAAAACTTGGATGCTTATCAGTTAAAGGGAGTGGCTCATACTTAGTACCAGCAATATAAGGAGTCTCGTGGTACAAATACAAGCCTAGTGGATTGGAATATCTTCAAGACTCTATTTTTGGACAGGTTTTTCCCACTTGAGCTTAGGGAAGCCAGGTTCAAAAGTTCATCAACTTGAAGTGGAATGATATGAGCGTGAAGGAGTATTCTCTCAAGTTTACTCAACTGTCCAAGTATGTTCCATCAATGGTAGCTGCCTCTAGAGCTCAGATGAGTAAGTTCATGTCAGGTGTCTCAAATGATATGTTCAATGAATATAGAGCTGCTATGCTGGTGAAGGAGATGGAAATCTCCAGGTTGATGACTCATACTTATCATATTGAGAAGGAAAAGATCAAATCAAAGAGTAGGGACAACAAGAGGGATAGAACAGGTGACTTCAGTTATTCTTAGCAGAGGTTAGAGGGTGGTAACCGCTCTCAATTTCACCAGAAATCTTTAGCTCTAGCCCCATCTTCTGCTAGTTCCCCAGTGCCCAAGTTCAGAAAGGATCAGTGGGATAGGGCACCAGGATCTAAGTCCCAAGGTAGTGTCACTAGTGGGTGCACTCATCCAGTTTGCAAAAAGTGTGGTATTAACCACCCAGGTGAATGCATGGGAAGTAGTAGGAACTTTTTTGGATGTGGTAAGTCAGGTCACAGGATGAAGGATTGCCCAATAGCTTTACAGAAGGGCAGGGATACTCGCCTACAGAATCAGGCTAACTCTATAGCAGCTCCAACAAGTTGTCTGACTCAGCAGGGTACCTCATCTAGTGCAGGTGGCGGTCAGCGCCAAAATAGACTTTATGCTCTTCAGTATTGTCAGGATCAGAAGGGTTCCCCCAATGTGGTCACTGGTACATTACAAGTCTTTCATCTTGATGTGTATGCATTGTTAGATCCCGAAGCCACACTTTCCTTTGTAACTCCCTATATAGCAATAGATTTTGGTGTCAGTCTAGAAGTCTTCCCAGAACCTTTCTCAGTCTCTACTCTAGTTGGTGATCTAATCATATCTAGACGGATATACAAAAATTTTCTGGTCACAGTTTCTCAGAAATTCACCATAGTTGATCTTGTAGATTTAGAAATGAAAGACTTTGACATTGGGTTGATTGTAGAACCAGGATAGTCTGGTTTCAGTTTCCTAATGAGCCAGTCTTAGAGTGGAAGGGTAATAATAGTGCTTGTGGGTCAATTTGTATCTTACCTTAAGGCCAGAAAAATGATTTTCAAAGGGTGTATCTATCATCTTGTTCGAGTTAAGGATTCAGATTTTGAGACCCTAACTGTCCAGTCTGTCCATGTGGTCAGCGAGTTTTCAGAATTATTTCCAGAAGATCTTTCTAGAGTTCCCCCTGAAAGGGAAATAGACTTCAAAATAGATCTTCTTCTTGATACCCAGCCAATCTCAATTCCTCCTTACAGAATGGCTCCAGCCGAGCTTAAGGAATTGAAGGAACAATTGAAGGACCTTCTCGATAAGGACTTCATCAGACCCAGCATCTCTTCATGGGGTGCTCCAGTGCTTTTTGTGCGTAAGAAAGATGGTTCTCTCAGGATGTGCATCGACTACCGTCAGTTGAACAAGGTCACAAAATCAAGAATAAGTATCACATTCCCAGGATTGATGACTTGTTTGACCAGCTTCAAGGTGCTAGTTGTTTCTCAAAGAGTGACCTCAGATCCGATTATCATCAGCTCAGAGTCATAGACTATGACATTTCAAAAATGTCCTTCAGGACTCAGTATGGTCACTATGAATTTGTAGTTATATCTTTTGGACTAATGAATACTCTTGTAGCTTTTATGGACTTAATGAATAGGGTGTTCAAGCAGTATTTGGACACATTCATTATTGTCTTTATTAATGATATACTTGTATTTTCTCGAAATGAATATGATTATGCAAATTATTTGAGAGTTGTGCTGAAAACTCACAAAGATCGCCTGTTATTCACAAAGTTCAGCAAGTGTGAGTTTTGGTTGAAGTCAATTGCTTTCTTTGGTCATGTGGTGTCTAGTGAATGCATCTGTGTTAATTCACAGAAGTTAGAGGCAGTTAAGAATTGGCCTACACCCACTTCTCTGATAGACATCAGGAGCTTTTTGGGTTTGGCTGGTTACTACAAGAGGTTTATTAAGGTATTATTATCTATAGCTGCCCCATTGACCAGATTGACCTAGAAAAAGGTTAAGTTTCAGTGGTCAAACGAATGTGTGAAAAATTTCCTAGAGTTGAAGACTAGGTTGACCACAGCGCCAGTTTTAACTCTACTAGAGGGTTTAGATGGTTTTGTGATATACTATGATACCTCCAGAGTTGGCTTGGGTTGTGTCTTGATGCAGCATGGCAAAGTCATCGCTTATGCCTCTAGACGGCACAAGATTCATGAGAACTACCCGACGCATGACCTTGAGCTTGCAGCAGTTGTTTTAGCCTTGAATTGGAGACACTACTTGTATGGTATCTATGTGGACGTGTTCACTAACCATAAGAGCCTTCAGTATGTGTTCACCCAGAAAGAGTTGAATCTTCATCAGAGAAGGTGGCTCGAGTTTCTAAAGACTATGATATGAATGTGCTTTACTATCCGGGTAAGGCTAATGTAGTGGCGGATGCCCTCAGCAGACTATCTATGGGTAGTGTGTCTCATGTTGAAGAATAAAGGAAAGAATTAGGTAAGGATGTACATAGGCTCACTCGCCTGGGGGTTTGCCTTATGAACACAATAGATGACAGTGCGATAGTTCAGAATAGGTCAGAATATTCTGTAGTAGTTGAGGTGAAGGAGAAGCAATATAGTGATCCCATATTAATTTAGTTAAAGGGTGCGGTTCATCAACAAAGAGTGGAGGTTTTACCCCAAGGAACGATGATGTGCTTCACTACTAGAGTCGTTTATGTGTTCCAAATATGAATGATTTGAGACAGCAAATCCTCATTGAGGCTCATAATTCTAGATATTATATTCATCTCGGTGCCACCAAGATCTACTGTGATCTATGGGAGATCTATTAGTGGAATGACATAAAGAAAGACATCGCAGACTTTGTGGCTAAGTGTCCCAACTGTCAGCACATGAAGGTAGAACATCAGATATCGGGAGGTGTGACTCAGGATATTAGCATTCCTACTTGGAAATGAAAGGTGATCAACATGGATTTCATTACAGGCTTACCTCGCACTCCTAGAAAGCATGACTCCATTTGGGTGATTGTGGATAGGGTTACTAAATCAGCCCACTTCTTAGTGGTTAAGACTACAGATTCAGTCAAAGATTATGTCAAACTCTAGATCAGTGAGATAGTTAGGTTGCATGGGGTTCCCTTATCTATCATCTCAGATAGGGGTACTCAGTTTACGTCCCATTTCTGGAGATCATTTCAGAAAGGTCTTGGTACTCAGGTAAATCTTAGTACAACACTTTATCCACAGACAGATGGTCAGGCAGAGCGTACTATTCAGACCTTAGAGGATATGTTGATAGCTTGTGTGATTGATTTCAAAGGTAGTTGGGCTGATCGCTTATCTCTCATAGAATTTTCTATAATAACAGCTCCCATTCCAGCATTCAGAAGGCCTCATATGAGGCACTTTATGAGCGTAGGTGCAAATCACTGGTTGGTTGGTTTAAAGTAGGTGAAGCAGCCTTGATTGGTCCAGATTCGATTCATGAGGCTATGGAGAAGGTTCAGCTTATTAGGGAAAGGTTGAAGATAGCTCAGAGTCATCAGAAGTCCTCTGTAGATGTGAGGAGAACAGACTTGGAGTTTGAGATTGATGATTGAGTTTTCCTGAAGGTGTCACCCATGAAGGGTGTGATGAGATTTGGCAAGAAGGGGAAGCTCAGTCTTAGATATGTAGGTCCTTACAGAATCCTGAAAAGTGTTGGTAATGTGACTTATGAGTTAGAGTTACCGGCTGGACTAGTAGCGGTTCATCCAGTCTTTCATATTTCTCTATTGAAGAAGTGCACGGGTGATCCGGCATCGATTGTGCCTTCAAAAAATATGGGTGTGAAGGATAGTCTCACTTACGAAGAGTTTCCAATAGAGATTATTGACCATCAGGTTCGTAGATTGACAAATAAGGTATTTTCTTCAGTGAAAGTTCTGTGGAGGAATCAGTTTGTTGAGGGAGCTACTTGGGAAGCAAAAGAAGCTATTATGGCCAAGCACCCTTATCTCTTTCCTTCCGATCCAGCTTCAGCTTGAGGTAATAGTTCCTCTCTAGTTTCTCGACTTTCTCATGTGCATTTCAGTCTTAGCATCATGTTTCCATAACAATTCCAGCATTTTCATCATGTTTTTATGTCCTTAGAACTCAATTCAATTAGATAACCATTTCTAGTACTCAGTTGGTAGGGATTGTAGCTCTTTCTCTCCAAACTTAGCATGTTTAGTCTTTATTAGAGGATGAATGATCCCAACGGGGAGATATTGTAACACCCCAGAAATTCCAAGCCTACAACCAGCTCAGAAAATGAAATTTTCCAAGTCTCAGTCAGATCCACGAGCCATATCCATGAGCTGTGGAACAGTCCATGAGTCATGGACTGGGCTCATGGAACTCAGAACAGAGACCAGCATTTAGGGGTCAAGTCCATGAGGTGGAACCATAGAGCGTGGAATAGTCCACGAGCCTTGGACTCCACCTGTGAAACTCAGACCTGAGACCTAACGAATCCTCAGGAACCACGAACTGGTTCTACAGACCATGGATAGTTCCACGGGTCATGAACCCAGTTCATGAATCTCAGACTTGCAACATGACAAAAAGGCCTAGGAAGCACGACAGGGTTCTACGAGTCGTGGAACCATCCACGAACCGCGGAACCTGAGTCATGAATTTTCCAGCAATTTCATTTTAATTAATTTAGGGGCATTCCAGTCTTTTCCCTACCCTTTTAACTCTGACCCTTAGTTATTTTGGGGGTAATTAAAGGGCGGTTTACTCTTATTCCTCCATTCTCCCTAATCTAATCAGTCCTTAGCAAAAAATTCAAGAGAACAGAAACATTTTGTTTTCCTCTCAAGAACAAGAAAGGGTTTCTACAAGTTCACGCCTCAACCTAAGAATTTTTCCATAGAATCTCCTTCCAGGTATGTGGAATTTAATCAATGGGTTCTTTTCACCCATTGAGTCCCTAGATTCAGTCAAGTTTTCTCCAGTTTCATTTAAATTCTAAGGATTTAGGGTTCCTGTGACTTTCATAAATCTCCATGTATTTCAGTTTCCCTCATGAATTTAAGACCTTACTTACTTGATTCTTGAAGTCTAATATAGTTGTACTCTAAGAACCCTAACAACCTTGATTTTGTGATATTACCCATGAATTTTGCTTTTTATGTATGAACTCTATATCCTTAACTAGTTTCCAATATCATGATAAGTAACTAAGTGATTTAGGATGGTGGGTTATGACCACCCGATCGGTTTAAGCCCTTGCATGTTAGTCAAATATTCCAGTTAGTCAGGACTTTATAAATTGCATGCCCTTAGTTTATAGTATCATTGTGCATTCACAGATTTATCAGTACTTGAGCTATCCAATATATCAGTTTGTATTTGTTGATATATATTCAGTTGGGAGTAGACTTAGCACCTAGCAGTTTAGGATAAGACCTTTAGTAGAAGTCCCTAAGTCCCAGAACTACGATGCCACCGTAGGTTCTATAAGGGTCACCCATCAGTTTAAGCTTAACACCCTAGTCCCTTGTTGACAATAGATTAATGGATCCACGCCAGATATGTTTGCCCCTCGGAGCCAAGGTTACAGGTTGGCCCCATAGTTAGCTCAGCTTGAGGTATGTCGGTTAACAGTAGCTCCCATAGTTCAGATTCAGTATGTGCATTGACCTTGTATTCAGTACTCAGTTATCCATTTCAATTCAGCATATCACAGTTCATGTTAAATACTTCGTCATTGCATCAGTTAATCCATCAGCTTCATATTTCAATATACTGTCCATGTTTAGTATTCATGTTTATATATTTGAATATATTCTGCATGCTCAGTACATTCAAAGTACTGATGCATACCTTTGTGTTGCATCATATCATGATGCAGATTCAGGCGCTCCACATCTAGACCACACTTAGATCAATTTCTTAGCTTTCCTAACAATCAGTTGGTGAGTCCTCATAGTTCGAGGATGATGCTCATATTTACTTATGCAGTCTTTATCTTCAATTTTCAGACTTTAGAGTTAGCTGGGAGCTTGTCCCAGCAACTCACTTCAGTTAGAGGCTTTCAGACATAGTATCAGTTTTAGCTTTTGGCAGTCAGTGATTACTCAGATTATTACTAAATTTTCATACATATATACGGAGACTATTGAATTATCTTCCAAACTTATTTATTTAACCATCTTAGCTTTTGCACAGTTAATATTTTATTAAAAAATGCTTAGATATGCCAGACCATGGGTGAGCTTGGGGTCACTTGTGACCCTAAGTATCATGTTGCGTTTAGGGGGTAGCCTTGGGGCATGATAATAAATAGAGGCCTTAGTCATTTCCATTCCTTAGATTATGTTGAATGTTGATGAATGCTTTTGATAGCTTGTAGTTGCTAATTTAGGTTGTAGTCTTGAGTGGATTCCCAATTAGTTAATATAGTGTAGCTAAATCTATTGGGTGAATTCCTAATAGTACTATTGGGAGGATTCCTAATAGTTTAAGTTGAGTGATTAGGAGTGGATTCTCTTGATTGCTTGTTAACTTCTTTGCTTGATTAATCATATAGAGTCATCCATTTGTGGATTCATTTGGTTTCTCTTATGTTTGATTGAGAGGTTATTGTTTGATGATTGAGTTCAATTGGGAGGTGAGGGTATAGAGTCCCTTGTTCCCCATAAACTTGATTAATTTGCCTTAATCCACATTGTTTATTTTAATTTCGCATTTAGATTTTGATTAGTCTCTCTAATCAAGATCTTATCAGAATATCCTCCACAGGAATAGATCCTACAACCACTGGAGGAGTCATGTGAAGGAAAACCCAAAATCAAGGACTCATTGTATCATCCTAAGAAGAAGTGTTGGGGAATATTGCAGCCCTATTGCTGGAACTAGGCAGCCATCCACTATGTGAGCATATAAGTAACCCCCATCATATCCTATTTAGATGAACCAGAGGGTGATAGAAGTGGTGCAGATGCAGTTATATATGTAAGTAACACATAAACCTCTGCACGCCTTCCTTATGCAGGCAACTGTGTAGAAATAAAACAAGGGTCAAATTGAATGAGCTCTCATGATCCCTAATCTGTATTTTGATAACTTGATACCATTCTCTAAAGTCTGCCTCTTAGGCAGTACTAGTGCTGCACTTTTGGCCACATCTAGCCATAATTTGGATGACATAGTGGGTGTTTGGATTGAATTTTATTTTTTGACTTATAAGCCAAAAGCAAAAGCTAGGAGTTGTAGCTTTTGGCTTTTGGCTTATTTTTACCTTTTTAGCTTCAAAAAAGTGCTTAAAAGCACTTTTTTATTTTACCCAAACACTTTAAATGTGCTTAAAAGCTATTTTGGTTTAAAAGCACTTAAAATAAGCCAATCCAAATGGGCTCATAGAGCATAAGTACATGAGTAGGAATGGACTTCTTATAACTTAGCTCTATCGCATGATATGGATTATAAAAGAAGGTCACATTTCCTAAATGTCTAAGCAACCCCCTAATTATAAATATGGCGCGCAATACATCCATTAAGTAAGGTTTTACTAGAAACGGCTTCATAGACTCCCTAGGACACTTGAACCTAGTGCTCTGATACCAAGTTTTGTGATGCCCCAAACGTGGGTGAGGCGAACAAGTACCATATGTACACATGCTATACAAATGACCTAAGATGAACAGATGAATCATTGTGCCAATGGAATTGCTAATGAGAAACTACATATTCAACACTAGCCAACTGGCCATGCTGATACAAATGACAATGAAACTATAAATACATATAACAGCTTTACAAGTCTACGAAGCCTCTAATAGAATCTATGACTGTACAACTATCAAATGGTCAAGACAGGGCCTCGACATACCCAAACTATAATTACAAGTACAACCAAAAAAGTATTGGACACATGTTAGCTCCAGATAAGAGTGGATCCCACCAAATGCTTAGCTGAATATACAAGAGATGCCTAATAAGGATGCTTGCTCTACAGTGTACCTATCTTATATTTTTAGAGATACAGTGCCCCCAATCATAGGGATATTACATATACAACATGTACTTATATGTTAAGCAGACAGAATAACAGGTAACAATAGATAGCATAAGAGAAAGAATCCATAATGTGCTCAATTGAGATATACTATTGCTAAGAAATATCTTATGAAACTCTAAGTCATGCACTGATACTCTGTAATCATGTTTCAAGTGTTTTATGATTGTTCATTATCATGTTGTCACGTGATACATTATACATTTGGGCTCTTATGCTTTACATCATATACTGTGAACAAATAGGTAAATAATAATAAAAGACCACCTTTGCTTGCACTTATGGAATCATGTACATTACATTTTTTCTTTACTTTTCTTTGCTTTATAATGTTTGTAAGGCATATGATACAAATGGTCAACTGATCAGTGGTAGAAGAGGAGTCCCATGCTAGGCAATTTAGCTCCTAACATGCTTTCCTCATAATATACAAATTGAGATCGACTCATGCTAGGCTTTCTCCCTTGGGCTGCCACCCATAAATACATAAATTGGGGTTAACCCACGCTAGGATTTTTCCCCTGGGATGCCACCCATAAATATACATATCGGGATCGACCCATGCTAGGCTTTTGCCCCTGGGATACCACCTATAAATATACAAATTACTTCACATAGTTTCTTTAATCGTTGAGATTGTTGTTTAGGTGGTCATAACCTTATTGAGTTATGGAACTATGGAATAGTAGTAGAAGACATGTGAATATGCACTTAAGGCAGTAATAATGACATAAGGAGAAAACGTAATATCAACGTAATATTTAAGAACCTATGTGACACAATAAACATTTAGACATTTCAAATGAAAGCATATGTTCATATCAAACGAAGACCTGTAACTCTTCAAATGTAAGGTAAGGAATGTATAAGGTGATTCTATAGCTAAATACTTAGAAGTCGATATCATGAACATGGGAACTAACAAGGCACGCAGGCATATTCAAATTAGGGACAAGTGCACATTCCAACTATAGACATATAAACTGAATAACTGAACAAGTAAGGACTCTGTGAAGTCACATTATAGTATAACACAATGGAAGTGATATCCAATGAAAGGAACATGTGAACATATGAGCCAAATGAAGCATACGATCAAATAGACAATTGAAGCACTTGGGCAGTATAAGGACAGAATGTGTATCCACCAAATGAACACTCTTAACATGTATAAGCTAGGATCTTCTTGACTCATATAAGAGAAACATGTGACAATGGTTCGTGCCTTAGTGATGAAAGAGGGTTTTAGCCTTACATACCTTATCTTATGATCAATACAACCATAATGATTCAGCCTTTCCTTTAATGTGTTCATCTATAATATAAGTACATATAATAAAGCTAACATGAACAACTAATCATAGTGTGGGACTTGTTAAATAATATCTAAACACTTGATAGGTAGCAAGCCCATCCAACCCTATATATTCGGTGTATCATCACACCCTCCTTCTATAATTCAATATAACTTCACACAACCATCTTATAAGTCCACCCACTGCCTCCCAATAGCAATATATATAAAAAATCCCCTAAACAATCCCAAAATCCTTCAACACAAGGAAAATATTGAACTTACGACTTTTGATCCCCGTCCCATGAGTTTTTAACTTTTTACACATAGAGAATTCTTCACCCCAACTGATATATATAAAGGGACAAATTGAGACAGTACCCTTACCTTTGTTGGTGAAGATTCTTATACTCTAAACTTCTAATTCTTCAAGAACTTAAACTTTCCTTCAATTCGAACCAAAGAAGAGGAGAAATCTCTTAGAAGTTAAGAAAAAGTGGGACTGCCAAAATTGGAGAGGCTATCCTACACTTTAAACATAAAGAACATGATTTTCATAACCTTCCATGGTAGAGTTAAGTTAAAAATATGAATTATTTTACTTACCTTGTCATGAGAAAAGAAGGAGAACTTTAAGAACCCTAGAGGAATATAGTGGCGGCTGTTTGAAGGCCAAGAAAGAGCTTGAGGGAAACTTGATAGAAACTGAATATTGTAAGTTAAAATGAAAAAAACAATCAGCTAAGCTTGATCTTAAAAGGGCCCTCTTTGGAAGCCACATTTTTTCCCATTTTCAGCCACAACTTGGTCAAGTAGGTAATGCACATACTTGTCCATTTTAAGCTGGTCAAAAAGTCCAAGAGGTGATGCACCTACTTGGCTTATTTTAACTTCTCCCTTAAATGGACTTAACCATATTGGGCCTTGGGCAGATTTGAATTTTGGGCTGCCCATCCTTACCTTTTTATTTTCCTTTTCCTTCACTTAATATGGGCCTCAAATTAATCACTTAATATAGACCTCAATCTGGTCCATTAGTCTAAGTAGGTGATACACTTACTAGCTTAATTAAGTCAAGCAAGTACGTCACTTACTTTATTCCATTTTCCAGTTCTTAATTCCCTTTGCTTTAACCAATACTTATATACACTTGGTCATTTTATCACCTTTTTTATCTCAGGTTTAAATACTTTTATCGATGTTCACTTAGTCTTATTTTATTGGAAGGTCTGGGGTTTTACAGGTCCTTCCAACCTTGAATGTATGTCTTTTGTAGTAATATAGTAGTCAAAGAAACACCAATAATCCATCTAAGTATGGAAATGTTTGATACAATATCGCCCATCACCATTCATGATAGACCTACCATTTAAGGTTAATCCACAAGGATCCAAGTTATACAAGATATAATGGCACAAAAAGAAGCTTGGGAGAGTCTCATTAAGTGTCAATTGAAGACATTCTATATTTGGATGATCGCGTGGAATAAAAAGGAGGCTGCCAGTGAAACTACCACAAACCTGCACCCAAATGCGTACAGCAGGTCTTGACATGCATTTTACATGTTCCCAATGCAGGTCACCTATGTGCCATAAGTTGGCATGTGCATTTTGCATGTTCCTTGATAAGTGACCTACAGTGAGCTGGATTTGGAGTCTTTCAAGATCACTTTTGGGCCTTTATGTATATAAGGCAAACTCTATAAATTCTGCCTTAGTCATTTTCATTGTAGATTATGTTGAATTGAGATTGTGATGAAACTCTTTGAGAGTGTAGTTTGTAGAGGGTGGATTCTCTTAGTTTAGCTTAGTGTAGCTAGTGTTAATCTAGGTTAGTAGTGGGTGGATTTCCATTGTTGATCTAAAACTCCTTTACCTTGATTTTCACTTAAGATTGCTCATTTGTGGATTCAATTAAGTTTTTTCTTTTCGAAATTCAAGTTCTCTTCTCCCTTAGTTTATTTGTGGATTCAATTAAGCCTTTCTTTCTTCACTTTTCATCTCTTATTTCGCATCTATCTTTAATTTTTGCATGTTTTAAAGATTTCAATTGGTATCCCCGATTAGGATCTTATCATATAGTATCATAGCTTAGGCGAAAGGATTGTTCTATCAATTCTTAATCCTAGGTTCTTAAATCTAAAAATCAAAAACAAATGTGAAAAACATTTTTGAGAAAAAAATTTAAAAAATTATTTTGATTTGGTATTTTGTTTGTGTTTTGGATACTAGAATCATGTTCTCTATTATTGTTTGAGTGTATATCTGAGATTTCATCTTATTTAAAGTAGAATTAAAGTTTTTACCATTGTTGGGTGAAGAACCTTGAAGAACAAGTAGGTTTGAAGATCTGAGATTTTCGATTTGATTTGAAGATTCAAAGTTATTGGGTTTTGATCTCCTCACTATAAGGAGTTTGAATCGCAAATTTTGAAGAAAACAGAACTAAATTGAAGCTTCTACCATTTTTGGATCTGAAGCTTTTGAAGAACTTAAAGAACAAGAAATTGGATCTTCTCGATTTGCAATTGATTGGTCCTAATTCATAGTGGGCTTTGTTCTCTACCTTGAGGAGAAGCTATATTTAAAATTTGGGATCAATTCGAATTGAATTGAAGAAGCTCCAAAAATTTGAAGTTCATATTGTTCTTAGTGTTCTTCAAGTCTTAGAGGAGAAGAATAGAAAAAGGTAGGTATATGATCAAAAGGGAAAAGAAAGAGTAGTTTTGTTTGTACAAAAGGGAACTTACCAAAAAGGACAAGTACTAGGAGAAAAGAAGTAAAAAAATTAGAGAAAAGTATAAAAATCGGAGGCTTCAGGTGTCTATCTTGGGTCACATGCGACGGCAAGTGCAACAACAAGTGGTCATGTGTGTTTAGAACATGAAGATGCATGTGAAGTTCTAAGTTACTATTTTTCATGTGTGACGGGACATGCGAACAGCAAGTTTGCATGGGTAGAATGCACATGCCTTAGCAGATGCTGAAATTTTGCAACATCAATTTTCTCCAATGAATCTCATGTTCTAACTTCCTAGTTCCATTCCTTGATTCTAATTCACCTCTCTTGATTCTTAAAGCTAATTATCAACAAGTAATTGATCTACTTAGTTGTTGATTAGTTCTTGAGTCCGAATTTCATTTTGTGCTAATTCCTTCTAGTTTTTCTCATTTTACAAACTCGTTGATCATTTCTTGGATCCTTATGTTTGAATTTGAGTCATCCATTTTTCAAGCAACAAGAATCTAGTCTTCCACAAAGAATTAGTGACCTTGTGAATTGATTGGACAAAGGTAGTTCTCTATCAACTTTGGGAATGACACTCTAGGAATATGAGTTATGAGTCTAAATACGAGAGGCGTGAGGAATTTTGCAACTAACATTGTTTGCAAGTAGGTGCAAGGAATTTATAAGGCATCATATCATCCATAGCTTCGGATACTTGTGATGATGACATGGAAACCTATATTTGTAGCAATAGAGGCTATGATTCTAATGGTGAGTCCTATCAAGGCTATGATGGAGCCATCGAGGGATATGAATTTGAATATGATGGTGAACCCTATGAGGTCTATGATGGTCCATATGACCATGAATAAGATAGTGCTGAGAACCAGTACTCCAAAGGCGAACATGAAGCAAGTGCTCATGGATCATATGATAAAGATGAAGGAGTAGAAGAACCTTATGATGAATCTTATAGTGATGGTAAAGGTTCTCACACTAAACACAATGGTTATGGAGGAGACGTAAGGTATAACACTTTCTCACACATACCTTGTGAATCATTTGATAAAAGTTCTTGTAGAAGTGAAGGTTGTGAGGTTGAATTCTATGCCTCGTCTTGTACTACTTCCTATCCTAATCAAAAGAACATGAGTGTATGTGTTGAAACAAGTAGGAATCGTCCGGAGGATGATGACATATGGGTATTTCCTAATTCTAGAAGTACCATGTCTCGTACTTCTTGTCCTAATGCCAATGTGTCTCATTAGCAATATGGATATGCATTAGAGAAAGTAGATGGAATCCAAGGTTCCAAGATAGGCATGACCCTAAGAGGCAAATTCTTGGAGCAAGAGTGAATGTTTATGGTAGTATGGGATATGATCTTGTACTTGATGACCATAGCTTTATAAACTTCATCAGCCCTCAAGTGGTCGAGTAGTTAAAGTTACCTTGTATTATGAGACAAAATCCTTATCCCGTTTGAAGAGGATATTGGGTTGATAGATATGTGAAGGTACTCTTTTCACTTGGCAAATATCAAGAGGATATTTGGTGTGATATAGTTCCTATGGATACGTATCACATGTGTTTGGGAATTCCTTGGTTCCAAAGTCATAGGATCCTACAAGCACAAGATTGGTACAAGTATGTGGCAAAAAAAAGGGAAACTTCTCTTCCCACCAATACCCCCTATAGAAGCAAGTGCAAGTGAACCACTCCCGAGTTTGCGAGAAGAATTTGCTTCATTAAGGCAAGAATATGCTTTAATAGAAAAATAGTTGAACAAGATCTACCAAGTGTATAATACCTGTAGATCTAAATATTTGCAAGCAAACGAGGTGAAGGCTACTTCTTTTGAAGATGTTAAGGAGTTGCTAGTGGAAGCAAAGAAAGCTACTCTTTGTAATGATAGCACTAAGGAGTTGAGCATGTGTAATGACCCTTCCGGTCATTTCCACGTTTAAGTTTTGAAGTTAAGCAAATCGACAAAAGATATCGTAAGACCTTTAACAAATTTTCTGAACCTTGGGTCAAATGTATCAGGCCTTTTCTCTCAATATATAAAGAGTTAGAAGTCCCCCGAAATACCAAATCGAAGGTCTACGAGTCTAGTTTCCAACGCACAAAACCGCACGTCCAAATAATCTCGGAGTAAAGAGTTATGACTGTTTTACCGCGGACTGTCTGGCAGAAAACGGGTTGCGAATCGGGTCGCGAACCGGGTCGGGTTAAACGCGATTTAAGCCTCGACGTCACGTTTTAAAATGCCATATCAGTTCCGAAACAGTTATAAAACATTAGGGAGGATCCCGAGAGAATTCTTGAATATCGAAATCGTGCGTAGGCGTAACGATTACGCACCTAAACTAAAGTTTATTAGCGATGTGCGTGTATTTGAAATATTTATTTAAAAGTTAAATTTGGTAAAAATTATATTATTATACCCTTTGAAAAATATATTTGATACGATATAAGTGTATACGTATTTATTTTATAAAGTTTTTATACTCCGTAATATTTTAATGGAGATAATAAATTTAGTTATGTTAAAATTTATTATTATAATATAGTAGGTTTTATTGGAGATGATTTTCTATCAATTATGGTATATTTAAAATATTATATTTATTTTACTACGAATTTATTCAATACCCGAATACGTACGTAGCGGGGACCCCACCCATCATTAATTGGATAAGGGGAGATGTGGTGTTGACACACACACCCCCACGTGGAAATCAATTAAGGTGGTGGCTGCCTAATGTACCATTGCTGGCAGTAAGTATACATATGTATATGTTGCCTTTAGCAAAAGGGGTTAGGCATTGCACACATATAGAAATAGTACTACTATACGTATCTTTATGAGTTAAAGTAATTGGGTGTGGAGAGATATTTGGATGCGATATTAAGATTCAATCAATTATCTACGTTAAGTTATTCCGTCCCAAATCTGATTCCGATTCCGATTTAGTTTTGGATTTTCTCGGAGTGGTTCGAGCTTGGACATCGTTGTTCCAGCAGCTTGTCGTCGGACGACAGGTAGGTTACGGTTTATTTTCCCTAGACTCCGTATATATAAAATAAAATTATATTAATGGCCATCCTTGGGTTGGTTTATTAGGTGGGTACCACAGACCTTGACCGCTTTATTCATGTCCGCCTATTTTTATTCCTCCGTTGTTTGTAGTATTTGCGGATATATTTTATTTACCCTTGTGGTCCTGTGAGGGCCTTATTGACTCTGGAACATAGACGGTGGGATTTTGGGAATGTCCGCGAGTCCCGGGCATGGAATTATCCTTCTAGGCTGGTTATGCTTGCTGAGTAGCTGTGGGCCTGTGCAGGGTCGATAGGTTGATTGTGAGCTGCTGGGCAGTTATTGTGCTTGATCATATCATTTCCATGCATATAAAGAGGTTTTTCCATGTTTTACTACGGTTTTGGCTTCGGGCCTACTGGCACTATTTTCTAAACCTTGCATGGCCCGGGGGGCCCGTTTTTATGGAAATAATTTGGAAATGGTTTGATTTAACTTGTGAATATTCCTGGGTAAAAGGAAGTAAAATTATGTTTTAAAACACCAGTTTTACTACTACGCTAGACTCGGCAGGGCCGGGGTGCTAGTTGAGTTTTCTTGCTACTTGATATAATTTTAGCCTCGGTCTGACCGAGCACCTGAGATGACTTTCTACTGTTTAGACACGGTTATGCCCGGGCACCCTCGGAGGGATTTTTGAGATATTTTCCTACTACTTTAGTCCT
>QJPP01007560.1:0-109147 GCA_003996215.1 Jaltomata sinuosa | reverse complement strand
AATCAATTAAGGTGGTGGCTGCCTAATGTACCATTGCTGGCAGTAAGTATACATATGTATATGTTGCCTTTAGCAAAAGGGGTTAGGCATTGCACACATATAGAAATAGTACTACTATACGTATCTTTATGAGTTAAAGTAATTGGGTGTGGAGAGATATTTGGATGCGATATTAAGATTCAATCAATTATCTACGTTAAGTTATTCCGTCCCAAATCTGATTCCGATTCCGATTTAGTTTTGGATTTTCTCGGAGTGGTTCGAGCTTGGACATCGTTGTTCCAGCAGCTTGTCGTCGGACGACAGGTAGGTTACGGTTTATTTTCCCTAGACTCCGTATATATAAAATAAAATTGTATTAATGGCCATCCTTGGGTTGGTTTATTAGGTTGGTACCACAGACCTCGACCGCTTTATTCATGTCCGCCTATTTTTATTCCTCCGTTGCTTGTAGTATTTGCGGATATATTTTATTTACCCTTGTGGTCCTGCGAGGCCTTGTTGACTCTGGAACATAGAAGGTGGGATTTTTGGGAATGTCCGCGAGTCCCGGACATAGACTTATCCTTCTAGGCTGGTTATGCTTGCTGAGTAGCTGTGGGCCTGTGCAGGGTCGATAGGTTGATTGTGAGCTGTTGGGCAGCTATTGTGTTTGATCATACCATTTCCACGCATATAAAGAGGTTTTATCCATGTTTTACTACGGTTTGAGCTTCGGGCCTACTGACACTATTTTCTAAACCTTGCAGGCCCGGGGGGCCCGTTTTTAAATGGAAATGATTTGGAAAAATAGGTTGATTTCACATGTGGTTTTAAAAATCATCAGTTGTTACGGATTATCACTAGAACTCGGCAGGGCGCGGAGGTGCTTAGTTGGAGGTTTTTCTACCTACTCGTCAGATGAATTTTAGCCTCGGTTGGACCCGGGCACCTGAGATGACTTTGTTTTACTGTTTAGACCCGTGTCGAAACGCCAAAAACGGTGACCCTTGGAGGGGTTTATTGAGATACATTTTCCTCACCTAATTTTTACGTCCTGGACAGGGTCTGGGCATGCATATCGAGACTGGGGTTCTCTTCTGATATCGAGACTGGGTCTCTATCTTGATACGATGTTCTGATACTGAGTTTTGGTAATGGGTCGGGGACCTCCATGGACCTTGCTGATCCGGGCCAGGGGCTACGGGCTGCGTGTCCGGAAGGAGGGGTAGTACGGGGGAGTAGAGGTAACGGGCAGAGTCCTTCCAATGAACCTACCTGCTGGGGGGCCGGATCGCGCCGGAGGAGGTACCAAACAGAGACACTATGTGCACTTGAGATCTTCATGCATCATATCATTCATGGTTCGCAGTTCCACCGCTTGTTTGCTGTTATGCTGATTGTACGGCTGCCGGTAAGTAATGGGATGCCGGAGGGTTTGTTTTCACTTGTTTGTGTTCCTCGGTTGTATGGGCGGCCGGGGGACTGTAGGTAGACTTTTGCTATTTTACTTACAGAGTTTTTCTCTATTAGGGATGAGTATGAGATTGGTTACTGCTAGACTGTTAGTTTCTGGATTTGAGATTGTTATGATTAGTTGGGTTGATTCATGTCTTGAGCATGCCTATTATTATTCTTCCTCTCTTCTTCTTACACTTGAGGTTACCGGTATACCGTCCATTTCGTAAACTTATTTTATATACACTGTTATTGCAAGGACTCCAGGTGCGTTATTTCTTACTTTCACATGTGCCTTTGGTGTGTATATCCTGCTTACTAGCCTCATATGTGGTTCTGTTGGTTTCCCTCTGGGCTAGTTCCTGTGTACCTTTCGTTGATTTCTGTGACTACTTGCTTCTATTCTGTCTATTACTGCGCTTTTATCTTATATGTGCCCAGTCGGCCTATGATACCTACTGGGTACCTTATGCTTCGCATTTGGTGGTCACCCCTACCCCCTGCATCTTTGGGTGCAGATCCTAGCGTGTGCTATCGCCGTTAGACCGCTGTGATTCGTGCTTGGAGATCTGTTGAAGACTACTTCAGGCTGAGGGTGAGCTCTTGGCGATCGGAGCTTAGCTTTAGTTTATCTTTTGCTTTATGTACTCTATTACCATTCAGAGACATCTGTATATATAGTTTTGGGTTTATTTGTACTCCATGTATGTAGTTTGGCTCTGTACTATGATACCAGGTCTTGGGGTTTGGTTTAGTTTCCGCATATGTATATATTTATATCCCTGTTATTTATTTTATTCATCGTATTCTCTTATTTGCTGGATAGTAGCCCATTACTAACTGTTCTGGGCTACGGGGATTGGTTCACCTACCGGGGGTTGTAGGTGCCATCATGACCGAGAAATCGGGTCGTGACAGCATGGAAGCTGAACATCCACTCCTTGTGCCCCAAAGTGGAAACTTGAGCTGAAGGGACCTTCTAACCCTTCTCAAGGGATACTTTGCACTTGTCCTAACTCCAATGAAATTGAGAGAGAAAAGATTGAGAGGAGTAAGAGTGTGAAAAGTGAGAAATCTAGAGTGGAAAAATGAGAGGTTGTATGGAGTGATGTGAGAGGGTTGTCACTACCTAATCCTAACTCATATAACTTTTCTTGTCTCTCTAGTTGTGTGGATGATTATGCAGGTATTCTTGAAAGCAAGCCTAATGATGAACCTCAAAATGTGAAACAACATGAGGTAGTTGAAAGCTTCCCAAAGGAGCAAGTGTGCTCCAATATTGATAACCAAGGTGAAGGTGATTCTTCTCATGAGCTACAAGGTAACAAAGCTAATCTGTACACTCTTTTCTTGAACTTGGAGGATAATTGTGTAGCTAGTAGCACATTGAGTGTGAGTGATAGTTTATCTTTGTGTGAGATTAATGAGCCTTTACCATGTGGTGAGCCTAATGTCTCTTTCTTGTGTGTGATAATGCCATTTCAAAATGTGTCCATAATGCTTATAGTTTGAATAAAAATACATTATCATGTATGATACGATGTCTCCCGGCGACGTTCATGCTAGACTAATACTTCAAGGTCTAGACAAGAGGATCCAAGCCATACTCATGCCTGGAGCACAAAAGGAACTTGGAAGAGCCTTATTACACTCCAAATAAAGCAATTCAATGTTTGGGTGATTGCTTAGAAGCAAGAGGGAGAAGACAACACAAATATGACTGTTGCCAGAGAGGTGCGAAGCCATGTGCGACCAGCAAGTCACAAGGGGCATTTCTCACATGCTAGCATAAGTGAGACTTCTCTGATGGGTGAAGCCAAGGGTGACCAGTAAGTTCCAAGAGGCATTTTTCCCATCCCACTGCAAGTACCCATTCATGGGTTAAATTTGAAGTTTTCGAAGGTCACTTTTAGGCCTTAGTGTAATAGCTATAAATAGGGGTTCTCTTCCCTTTGCTCCTTAGTTGTTGAATGATTGAGATATGCTCTTTGAAAACTCCTTTTAGTTGCTAGCATTAGCTTGTAAGGGAGGATTCCTATTTTAGGTAGCTAAATCTATTGGGTGTAATACGATATCGCTCGGCGCCATTCATGATAGACCTATCTTTCAAGGTCAACCCAAAAGGAACTAAGTTATACAAGCTATGATGGTATAAACAGGAGCTTGGGAGAGTCTCATTGGGCGTCAAATAAAGCAATTTCATATTTCGATGATTGCTTGGAAGAAAGAAGGAGAAGATAACATGAAGATGGTTATTGTCAGAACTGTGTGAAGCTATGTGCAACCCGCACAATAGATGGTGCATTTTGCACCTCACATTGCACATGATGTGCGACCTATGTAGTCTTCCAAGGTCATTTTTGGGCCTTATTTTAAATAGCCACTTTTGGGCTATATTTGTAAGATGCATACTATAAATAGATGCCTTAGTTATTTTTCATTGCTTAGATTATGTTGAATTGAGAATTGAAAAACTCCTTTGAGAGTGTAGCTTTTTAGCTTAGTATAGTTTAGGTAGATTCCCATTAGTGTAGCTTAGGTTAGTGATGGGTGGATTCCCATTATTTATCTAAAACTCCTTTACCTTGATTTTTACTTGAGTTGCTTATTTGTGGATTCATTTGGGTTACTCATTTCTATGGAATTCAAGCTCTCTTCCCCCTTGGTTTTGTTGTGGATTCAATTGAGACTTTCTTTCTTCACTTCTCATCTCATATTTCTCATCTATCTTTAATTTCTATGTACTTAAAAGATTTCAATTAGTATCCCCAATTGGGATCTTATCATATAGTATCAGAGCTTAGGCTAAAGGATTGTTCCATCAATTCTTAATCCTAGGTTCATAAATTTGAATTAAAAAAAGGTTGAAAAATGTTTTTGGAAAATTTCAAAAATACTATTTTTATTTTGTGTTTTGTTTATGTTTCAGATACTAGATTTGTGTTCTCTAGTGTTTATTGAGTCTAGATCTGAGATTTTACTTTGTGTGGAGTTGGTTTGAGGTTTTCACCATTGTTGGGTTGAATAACTTGAAGAACAAGCAAGAGGGTTTTAAGGATCTGGGTTGGTTTGAAGATTCAAAGGTATTGGGCTTTGATCTCCTCATCATAAGGAGTTCAAATCTCAAATTTGGAAGAAATCAGAGCTAAATTAAAGCTTCTACCATTTTTAGATTTGAAGCTTTTGAAGAACTTGAAGAATATAGAAATAGGTCTCTTTGATTTTGGTGGTAATTGATTCTAATTTGTACTGAGCTATGTTCTCTACATCAAGAAGAGGCTCATTTCAAATTTGGGGTCAATCTGAGATAAATTGAAGAAGTTCTGGAAATTTGAAGTTCATATTATTCTTGGTGTTCTTCAAATCTTGAAGAAGAAAAATCTCAAAAAGGTGTGTTTGATCCAAAGAGAAAAGGAAAAGAAAGAGTATTTGTATTAGTACAAAAGGGACTTTACCAAAAAGGGCAAGTACTAGGAGAAAAGAAGTACAAAAATTAGAAAAAGGTACAAAAATTGAAAGCTTTAGGTGTCTATTTCGGGGCTGTGTGAAGTGACGTGCGAAGGGCACAATGCCTTGTGCGACCAGCACATGGATTTCGCACCTTAGGTGTTGTGCTACTGGTTTTATGTGCGAAATGACATGCACATGCTGAATTTTTACAACTTTAATTTTTCTCCAATGAATCTCAGGTTATAACTTTCTAGTTCCATTTCCTTGATTCTAATCCACCTCACTTGATTCTTAAAGCTAATTATCAAAAAGTAATTGATCTACTTAGCTGTTGATTACTTCTTGTGTCCGCATTTCATTTCGTGCTAATTCCTTCTAGCTTTTCTTGTTTTACAAACTCGTTGATCATTTCTTGGATCCTTCCATTTGAATTTGAGTCATCCATTTTACAAGTAACAAGAATATATTCTTCCACAAAGGATAAGTGACCTTGTGAATTGATTGGACAAAGGTAACTCTCTATTAACTTTGGGAATGACATTCTAGGAAGGTGAGTTATGAGTCTAAATACGAGTGATGTGAGGAATTTTGCCACTAACATTGTTTGTTAAGTTTTGCAGGTAAGTGCAAGGAAGTTATAAGGAATCATGTCATCCATAACTTTGTATACTTATAATGATGACATAGAAAGCTATGCTTGTAGCAATGGAGGCTACGATTCAAATGGTGAGAACTATAAAGGCTATGATGCAGCCAACGAGGGCTATGACTTTGAACATGATGGTGAAGCCTATGAGGGATATGATGGTCCATATGACCATGAACAAAATGGTGTTGAGAGCTACTATTCTGAAGGCAAATATGCAGCAAGTGCTCATAGATCATATGATGAAGATAGAGGAGTAGACGAACCTTATTATGAGTCCTATGATGATAGTGAAGGTTCTCACACTACATACCATGAGTATGAAGGCGATGTGCGGTACAATTCTTCCTTCCATATATCTTATGAATCCTTTGAGGGATATCTTGATGAAAATGGAAGTTGTGAGGTTGACTATCCTTTCTCATCTTGTGCGACTTCCTATCCTAAAAGAGAAGGTATGGATGTAAGGTTGGTACTAATTCAAAGGCATCGTGTGGACCATAGAAGAGGTACATTTCCTACTTTCTAAAATACAATGATGTATGATTCTTATCCTTATACCAATGTGTCTTATACGCGATATGAAAATGGTGTTAGAGAAAGTAGAATGAATTCAAGATTCTAAGATAGGCATGACCCGGAGAGGCGAACTCTTGGAAGAAAAGTAAATGTTAATAGGGTTGCAGGATTTGATCTTGTACTTGATAATCAAAGTTATGCTAATGACATATCCCATGAGGTGGTGGAATATCTTAGGCTACCTTTACGTTGAACTCGAATACCTATCCTAGATGAGAGAGGAGTTTGGGTTAATCAATAAGTAAAGGTACCCATTTTCGCTTGGGAACTACCAAGAGGAGGTTTGGTGTGATATAGGCTTGATGGATACTTGTAACATACGCTTGGAACGTTCTTGGTTTAAAGATCATCGGATCCCATATGTGAAGAATTGATACAAGTATATCACGGACTACAATGGGGAACTTCTCTTTCCACCAACACCTCCTAGAGAAGTGAAATCAAATGATCCCCTTCCGCTAAAGGATCGTAAAACCTTAAGTATTAAAGAATTATGGGCTTTCATACAAAGAGAATTTGACCAGCTCAGTCGATGGGTTGCCAATCTTAAGCCCGAAGAGTTATAAAAGATCATGAAAAAAGCCACTCCTCGTGAAGATAAACCTAAGGAGTTGCCTTTGGAGGCAAGGCAAGCTACTCCTTGTAAGGTCGGCACTAAGGAGTCAAACATGGAAATCAAATTATCTAATCCTTGTGCTCCAAAGTAGAAAGTTGAGTTGAAGGGACCTTCCAACCCTTCTCAAAGGATACTTGGCACTTGTCCTAACTTCAATGAAATTGAGAGAGAAAATATTGAGAGGAGTAAGGGTGTGAAAAGTGACAACTCTAGAGTGGAAAAAGGAGAGATTGTGTGGAGTGCATGAGAGGGTTGTCACGACCTAATTCTAACTCATGTAACTTTTCTTGTCTCTCTAATTATGTTGATGATTCTGCAGGTATTTTTGGAAGCAAACCCAATGATGAACCTCAAAATGTGAAACAACTTGAGGTAGTTGAGAGATTCCCAAAGGATAAAGTGTGCTCCAATATTGATAACCAAGGTGAAGGTGATTCTTCTTATAAGCTACAAGGTAACAAAGCTAATCCTTACACTCTTTTCTTGAACTTGGAGGATCATTGTGTAGCTAGTATCCCATTGAGTGTGAGTGATAGTTTATCTTTGTGTGAGCTTAATGATCCTTTACCATGTGGTGAGACTAGTGGCTCTTTCTTGTGTATTGATAATGTCATTTCTAAAAGTGTCCATGATGCTTATGGTTTGAATGAAAACACATTATCATGTCAAAAATGTGGTCAAATGCTAGTTGGCCTTAATTGTGGTAATCACGTGCTTGATTCTTGTGAGCTTAACATACTACCAACTAGTGTTAATTATTGTGATGGTCGACTTGGTTTTAATGATGACCTACTAAATGAGAAATTTTATGATTGCTAAATGAACCTCAATTTTGTGATGGTCTTGATGTAGTTGATCATGTGGATAGTCATGTAGAATTCTTACATCTAGATAATGATTCCTTGTTTAGTGATTCTATTTCTTGTTTCTCTCAAAGAACTCTTGTGATGGAATGTGTTTTTAAGGATAATATCTTATTGGATGATGATGTGACTATTGCAAGTATGCATAGTGGAAGTTCTTGTAATGTTGAAAGTGTAGCTACTCTTGGAGGCTACAAGTTGTTTGGTAATCAACTATAGGATGATGATACCCTTCCCAATGAAGGAACTTCCTTCTTGAGGGATTCTGGACTTCTTACTTATGAGGTGATGCTTGGTCAAGATGACAAGCAAGATGTGGGCACCCTTCCCTATGATGGAAAGTCTTTCTTGAGGATTCCTAATCCACTTGGTGGACTAAATTTGTGTGGGGAAAATACTTCCCATAATGAAGAATGCTCTTCAAAGAAAGGGAGAAATGCGAAGGTAAAAGAGCATTCCTTTGATGTGGACTATGCCAAGGCATCTAACCTAAAGGTTGAAAAGATGCTACATGAAGCTTGGTGTAGGACCAATGAGAATAAAGGTAAAACTCTCTCTCTTGATAGACTTGATTATGTGATTGACTTGTTTGTGAAGTTTTATCAAAGGAGAAGTTTTGAGGAGGAGAAGGATCATTGGAGCAAACCATCTTGGCAACAAATCCGGTTTGGAGCCTTACAAATTCCTAAGCCTAAGGATGGTATGTATTCATGGCTTGAGCTTATCCTTGGACTCTCTAAAGCCATGGAGGTAAGACCTTCTTGTGATGGGTATATTAGCGACACTTCTAATCTTTCATGTGATTCTAACTTAGTGTTATTACTTGACTTGATGGTCTTGAATGTGACATGTTTGCCCATTTGTGTGGGGGATACCTTTGTATTTGACCCCAATGATGAAGTGGAACTAACGCCATTATTAAAGTGGGCTAGTGCTTTTGGTGGAGTCATAACTTGGGTTGACCTAGTTTATGACATTGCACTTAGCCATGAGGGTTATCACTTGTATCTTGACTTAAGGGAAGAGATACACTTCGTGAAGTATAGAACCAATGTGAACTTTCATGCTCGTGTGCCTAAATATATTGGTTCTCTTGATTTACCCTTTTATCAAAGTTGCTTGAGTTGCCTAATATCTCTTGACTTGTTTGAGTACTTGCTCTTTCTAAATCATTGTGATACTTGGTTATATCATAAGAGTGAGCAATTTAGAGTATTCAATACATGATATGCTTGCTTTAGGTATTATCATGCACTCTATGATGATTACCTTGGTTGGGTTGGGAGAGGACTTGTACTCATTCTCTTCGATATTTTGCAAGATTTGCATTTGAGGATGAATCCTTTTCAAGAAGGGGAAGATGATACGATATCTCCCGGTGCCATTCATGATAGACCTATCTTTCAAGGTCAACCCAAAAGGAACCAAGTTATACAAGCCATGATGGCACAAAGAGGAGCTTGGGAGAGTCTCATTGGGCATCAAATAAAGCAATTTTATATTTGGATGATTGCTTGGAAGAAAGAAGGAGAAGACAACATGAAGATGGTTATTGCCAGAGTTGTGCGAAGCTATGTGCAACCCGCACAATGGCGGGTGCATTTCACACCTCACATTGCACATGATATGCAATCTATGTAGTCTTCCAAGGTCACTTTTGGGCCTTATTTTAAATAGCCACTTTTGGGCTAAGTTTGTAAGAGGCATACTATAAATAGATGCCTTAGTTATTTTTCATTGATTAGATTATGTTGAATTGAGAATTGAAAAGCTCCTTTGAGAGTGTAGCTTTTTAGCTTAGTATAGATTGGGTAGATTCCCATTAGTGTAGCTTAGGTTATTGATGGGTGGATTCCCATTGTTGATCTAAAACTCCTTTACCTTGATTTTCACTTGAGTTTCTCATTTGTGGATTCATTTCGGTTACTCATTTATATGGAATTCAAGCTCTCTTCCTCCTTGGTTTTGTTGTGGATTCAATTGAGCCTTTCTTTCTTCACTTCTCATCTCCTATTTCTCATTTATCTTTAAGTTCTGCGTGTTTGAAAGATTTCAATTGGTATACCTAATTGGAATCTTATCAGGGTGGATTCCTAGTAGTCTATTGGGTGGATTCCTAGTAGTCTATTGGGTGGATTCCTAATAATTTAGGTGGGTGATTAGGGGTGAATTCCCTTGGCTGTTTGATAACTTCTTTTTCTTAAATTTTACATGAGAATACTCATTTGTGGATTCATCTAGAGTAATTCTGCCTTATTAATTTGAGTAGTAATTGTTATTAAATTGTGATTCAATTTTGTTATTAAATTGTGATTCAATTGGGACTTGTGGGTATCAAGTCTCATGTTGCCCATAAATCTATTTTTAATAGCAATTACACATAGGTTTTCTTATCTAATTTTGGCATTGGATTTTGATTAGTTTCATCCCTAATCGAGATCTTATCATTTCGTATCAGAGCTTAGGCTAAAGAATTATTCCAACAATTCTTAATCCTAGGTTCATAAATCTAAAAAAATTCAAAAAAAAGTGTGAAAAAATGTTTTTAGAAAAAATTTCAAAAACATTGTTTGATTTTGTACTTTGTTTGAATTTCTAATACTAGAATTGTGTTCTCTAGTATTGATTGAGTCTAGAACTTAAATTTGAGCTTGTTTGGAGAAGATTTGAAGTTTTCACAATTGTTGAGTGAAGAAAAGCATGAAGGTCCAATAAGTGGGTCTAAGATCTAGGTGCAATTAGAGATTCAAAAGTATTGGGGTTTGTTCTCTCTATTATAAGGAGTTCAAATCTCAAATTTGGTGTGAATTGGAGTTGAAATCCATTGGGTTCAAAATTTTAATGTTCTTCATGTTCATGGTGTTCTTCCATTCGTCAAGGCCCAGGAATCCGCTGGATATCTCAGCAGCAGGATTTGATACCCGCATCCGATCAAAGTTACCTTAAAGAAGGAGGATTTTAAATCTGTATTCGATTGGGTTTTAACTGAAGTTAAAACATATTGGCTTTGTTCTCCTAGACAAGGGGAGTTCAAATATCAAATTTGAAGAAACTTTGAGTTTAAAATCTTAAGGTTTATATTTTGGGTTGTTCTTCATGTTCTTGATGTTCATAGTGTCTTGAAGAAGAAGAAGTTGAAAAGGTGTGTTTGATCCAAAGAAGAAAGAAAGAAAAGAGTACTTGTGTTAGTAAAAAAAGGAATTTACCAAAAAGAGCAAGTACTTAGAGAAAAGAGTACAAAATTCAGAGAAATGTACCAAAAATTGGAGGCTTCAGGTGTCTGTCCCGGGGCACATGCAAAGGCAAGTGTGACCACAAAAGGCCATGGGCGTTTAGCACATGGATTTCGCATATGAGGTGTTGTGGTACTAATAAGATTTCGATTAGGGATGAAAATAATCGAAATCCAATGCGAAAATTAGATAAGAAAACATATGTGTAATTGCTATCAAAAATAGATTTATAGGCAATATGGGACTTGATACCCACACCACCCAATTGAATCACAATTCAATGACAATTCCTACTCGAATTAACAAGGCAAAAGTACTCTAGATGAATCCACAAATGAGTATTCCCATGTAAAATTCAAGCAAAATAAGTTATCAAGCAACCAAGGGAATCCACCCCTAATCACTCACCTAAACTATTAGGAATCCACTCAATAGACTATTAGGAATCCACCTAATAGATTTAGCTAACTAACACTAGATTAACCAATTGGGAATCCACCCAAGCTAACAAGCTAAAAACTCTCAAAGAAATAATTTCATATCATTCAACAACTAAGGAGATAAGGGAAGAGAGCCCCTATTTATAGCTATTACATCAAGACCCAAAAGTGACCTTGGAATACTTTAAATTTGTCCCATGAATGGTGGCCTGTGACATGAGGTGCTAAATGCACCCTGCATTATGCTGGTCGCATATGGGTCCACATCATATGCGAAGTGATGTGCTAAACGCACCCTGCATTGTGCTGGTCGCACATGGCTTTGCACACGTCTACCAGCAACCATCTTTGTGTTGTCTTCTCCCTCTTGATTTTAAGTAATTATATAAATGTGGAATTGCTTCATTTGGAGTGTAATGAGGCTCTTCCAAGTTCCCTTCTTCGCTCCAGGGGTGAGTTTGTCTTGGATCCTCTTGTCTAGACCTTGAAGTATAAGTCTAGCATAAAAGTTGTCGGGCGGTATTGTATCATCCTCCCTTTCTTGAGAAGGATCCATCCTCAAATCCAAGCCTTGCAAAAACATAAGAAGGAAAAAAACCACCAATTCCTCATGGAGGGTTAGCACATGGGTTAGAATAAGAAGTAGTATGCCAAAGCGGCACATTCTCAAGGAACAACCAGGCATTCCCCATTGTAATGACAATGAAGTTAACAAATGGAGTACAAGGGAATTGGTTATTCCACTCAACAAAAAGATAGGACCATCCAAAGGGTGGTAACCTTAAAAGCTCGCATGCCCATGAAAGGTCTCCAGGGTCAAATGGATATGAGATCCACTCAACTTGGTCACACAAACAAGGGTGTAACCCAATAACAAGCCTGCCCCTCTCACATGTACTTTCAAGACTAACATGAACATAGTCGAATGCAAAGAGGTAGTAGATAAAGGTATTTAGCATTCTAGTCTCATCCAAGGTATTTCCATATAGAATACTATTAAGTTCAAGAAATATATCAAGCAAATCACAACAAGGTGGAACACCTAAGGATGAAGTGATAACATTTGGGCATACTTCACCTTCTCTTTTCATATGATTCAACCTCACATAAGATGTATACTCAACATACTCATGAATATCATCATATGCAAAAATGTTGTAAAGAAAGGTAACAAAATCACCATTTTCAATCATGGTGTCTTCATATGAAAGTTCACAATAAGGTACAAGGATCCTATCAAGCATATTCTCACATGTTTGGACACATGACAACAACTTGCGGTTCATCACACAAGTGTCACCTTTTTTTTTCAAACAACTCTTCAAAGGGAGGGTATCCTTCAAATGAAGTCATACTTGGAAAGGGAATGAGGGACCTATTAGCAACACATTCATTCACATACATGTGGCCCTCCCAAGAATTTAGGTTCCTTCTAATCAAGAACTCAAGCATGCTCTCAAGAGTCCAACCGAACACTTCAAGGTGTTTGCCCATATGAGGGTAACAAGAAGTTGGCATCATGACCTTGGTACTAAAGGTACCACATGGACTCTTCCACTTACAAGTAAGAAACTTAGCATCCACAAGTTGTGTTCCACATAACTTAAGCACGGGTGTGTCAAACAAGGATGCAAGTATATAGTTAACACCCAAAATAGGTAATGACACATTTGCCTTAAGGGTTACAAGCATGATATCACCCATTAGCAAGGGTTCATCAAATGCAAACAAGTAGTAGATAAAGGATTGAAAGCCACTAAACTCATTCCAAGTGTTCTCAATTATAAATGTACATTTCAAACCTTGTATGCTAACAAGAAGTTCATTTAGAACACAAGGAGGTAAGATAAAGCATTTCAAGTACAATTCACCTTCCTTTATCAATAAAGCTCTTGAAGAGAGTGTATCAACATATAGAGTCTACATCACTAGACAGATTGAAGGAGCTATGGGTTACATTTTCCTTTAACAAGTAGTCCTCCCAAGAAGTTGGGTTCTCCCTATTCATGAGTCGTAGCATACTCCTAAGAGTCCATCCTAACATTTTGACTTATCCATCCACATGAGTGTGATAAGAAGTAGGAAATAAAACTTAGGCATCAAGTACGCAACATGGACTCTTTCCAAAGTAACAAATAGATGGGGCTTCCGGATTGCGGAGCTCACACAATTTAAGCATAACATCAACAAACTATGAAGAGGTTTGAGATGCATCAACACTCTCAAGGTAGGACATAAAGTCACACAATTTAAAGAATTCGCCTACCATAGGGAAAATATCATCATGACTCCAAGGATTACTTGGAATCAAAGGGAATGGGTACATACCTTGGGGTTGAGGGTCCAACTTGGCATGCTAATGTCCCAACCATGCCTCGCAAGGTATTCCCATCTCAAACATCATCTTGGACCAATAGAATTGGTCCTTCATTTTCTTTCTCAAGTTGGAATATATAGAGTCGGATCCCATTAAGCTTTCAATTCCTTCTTTGTGAGGTAACCCTTTAGGAACCTCATTGGAAAGTATTCATTCATGAACCTGCAAAAGAGAAGAGTTGGTACTAGGTAAAATGTTAGTACTTTGGTTAGTGTGAAATATAATATCTATGTTGATGAGTCCCACTAAGGAGTGTTCCTCATCTACGCCTTTCAAACATTCACTTGGCTCCACATTCACAAATAATCATCTCTCTAATTAGCCAAGTCTTTCTCCTTTTGAATAAGTAACACTTCTGTCTCATTCTTCTCAATTTCTTCCTTTTGGATTACTTCCCAAAGTTCTATCAAGATTTTATATTCCTCACTCACTTGATAGGGTGTTAAAGGTGTAATATTGCGCTTTCATCCTCTAATTACAAATGAGTATTTATTAGACCCTTTATGATGTTGGATATCCCTATTAACTTGCCAAGGTTTTCCAAGCAATACATGACATGCTAGCATGGACATGGGCACAACATCACATAGGACTTCATCTTGATACTTGTCAATGCTAAACTTTATAGCTACTTGCTTAGTTACCTCCATTTTACCACTCTCATTGAGACGTTGGAGTTTATATGGATTGGGGTTCCTTTGTGTAGGGAGCTTAATTAAATCAACCATCATGCCATTTGAAAAATTAGCTCTACTCCTACTATCAATTACCAAGGAACATACCTTCTCCACTATCTTACACCTAGTATGAAATAGGTTCACACTTTGGTCAAGTTCCTCTTTAGAAAGATCTCCCATGATTTGTCTTAAGACACAAGAGAAGTTCAATTTCTCCCCCAATTGATCATCATCTCCTTTCGAGATTGCTTCCTCATGCCTAACCTTAGGCTCATTATCCTCACTCTTCACCTCATACTCTATGACATTACGAGTACAAGATTCATCACAAATGGATATAATTGGCCTCTCATGAGGACATTCACTTGGAATACACCCTCTACCTTGATATTTAAAACATTGAATAGTAGAAGGATGAGGGAAATTAGGACTAACACAATTACCTCCTTTAGCTTGGTCTCCCCATCTTGCATTGTAGTCAGTTTGAGTAGCTTGACTACTATCTTTAGAATTTGGAAGGTTCACTTGGATGGTATGCAACCCTCTATTTTGGTCCTCACGATCTACATGATGATCACCGTATCTAGTATCATATTGATCTCCATATCGATCATCATGTCGATCACCATATCTATCACCATATCGATCACCATAACAATCATCATATTAACCACCATATATATCATCATAGTGATCAACTCGAGCTCTATACCCTTGCCATTAACACCTTGGTTTCAACCATAGCCTTTGAGTTATACTCTATCTTTTGATGCACTATAACCATGTTGACCAACACGTTGAGGTCCATCCCAATACCGATTAGCATGTGTCTCATTATATATCTCTTTGTAAAGAGGATTTTGGTATTGGTTATGTTGGTGAGACTCTTGGTTTGGATAATGTGGTACATGCAAGGAAGCATGTGATGCATTTCATAGTAGAGTTCAGGTTGGAGTTGCTACAAAGAAAGGTTTCCCTTATAGGAGGTGATTTGGTTGGCGATTTGGGTAAGGAGGATTTTGTCTAACATTACTCAGGAATTTAGACATTTGGATATGGGGATGTTGGATATGTGGAGTGGGATTTCGAGTGACTTGGGGATAGCATGACTCGTGTGCTTTCCCTGGAGTGATCGTCATCAAGGAATTCGGATTCTTATTTGCTCCCAACCCATAGGTGGAATGAGGTATACTTTCTGGACTTCCAACCTCACTATAAGCCATCCTATTATCACAAACATCCATCCTCCCATTCATCTTCGCCAATTGCCTTGCCAATTCGGTAAAGGACTCCACAAGATTCATTAAACTTTCCCTTCCATGGACATGTTCAATAGCCTTATACATTTGTACCTGCAAAACTTAACAAACAATGTCAGTAGTAATTTCCTCACGCCTCTCGTATATACATGCTCACCTTACCTTCTATGGCATCTTCTTAAAGTTGGTATCAAACTCGCTTTGCCTTCACTTTACAGGGATTGCTAATTCTTTATGGAAGAATAGATTCTTGTTTAATCAAAGAAGGATGACTCAAAATTGAATGGACAAAGCCAAGAAGGTTTTCAACGATTGCTTAAATGATAAAAGCTCACAAGAATTAGCACGAAATCAAAATGGATGCAAGAGACCTAATCACAACTAAGTAGACTAAATACTTATTGTTAATTAGTCTTAGGATTTCTAGATGATAAGAATAATCAATGAAAAGAAACTAAGCAGATAGAACCAGAGATTTGTTGGAGAAAGTTGAAGTTGCAATGTTCAGCATGTGCTAAGGCTTGTGCTAAACGAACATGCCATTGTACTGGTCGCACACTACTTCGCACATGAAACCAGTAGCTCAGAACCTCAAGTGGAAAATCCATGTGCTAATCACACATGCCATTATGCGGTCGCATGTGACTTCGTACATGTCCCAATGCAGAACACCTAAAGATTCCAATTTTTGTATCTTTTTCTGATTTTTGTACTTCTTTCTCCTAGTACTTGCCCTTTTTGGTAAATTTCTTTTTGTACTAACACAAGTACTCTTTCTTTTTGCTTCTTCTTTGGATCAAAACACCTTTTTCAACCTTCTTCTTCAACAATACCTTGAACAACACCAAGAATAACTTATGAATTTCAAAATTTCCAACTCTCTCAATTTAACTCGGATTGACCCCAAATTTGAAACGTAGCCTCTCCTCGAGATAGAGAACAAAGCCCAGTACAAATTAGGATCAATTTCAAATCAAATAGAAGAGACTCATTTTGTGTTCTTCAAGTTCTTCAAACTTCAAAAATGGTAGATCCTTCAATCCTCAACCAAATGCTTCCAAATTTGAGATTCAAGCTCCTTATGATTAGGAGATCAAAGCTCACTATGTTAGAAGCCTCCAATCAACCCATATCTGTCAAACCCTTGAACTTGTTCTTCAAGCTTCTTCACCCAACAATGGTGAAACCCTCAATTCAACTCCAAACAAGCTATAGACATCCTAGGACTCTTAAACCTAGTTCTCTTATACCAAGTTTGTCATGTCCCGAGCCTACTCCCTGGGTGTAACTGGCACTCAGAACCATTAATGGCTCGAACGGATGCTTGGCCAAGCTTACTACTAAACTGGGTACTTAGATATCTTTGCAAAAGCTTTTAAATATGATTAGAATGCAACTTCTTTAGAAAACAAAGCTCAACATCTTTATATCTTAAATATAAAATATGAATATTTGCAAAACAAGGTGAAAAATAAAATTAGATTGTCTCGTCTATAAAGCCTCTAACATTAGAAAATAGTCTATTGGGAGAAGGCCTCGGGCTACCTTGATACTCTACTGGCAACCTCTAATAACTAACAAGAAAACTGGAGTCCTCCGAAAGTAAAGAGGTCTCACCAATTCTGAAGGTAAGAGAACCTAGTGATGCATCTGTTGTCGATCCTGAATACCTATATTTGCATCAGTAGAAGATGCAACGGGAAATGGTGTCAGCTAGTGATAATGTACGGTATGTAAATAGCTGAATAAAACAACAGGGCTAATATATTGATATTAAGATACTGAGCTGAAAGGAGTAAAGCTGCATACAGACTAAAAAAAAGTCAATTGGATGGTAAATCATGTACATAAAACTCTAACAATAATATGCTTTATGACTGAATAGTATGCATCAAAAGCAAATACTAAAAATATAATTTTAGTTTCTTGGGGAGTTTCTCTTAACCGACAACGATCACGTGAGCCTCATGATGATACAACATCTTATCCATGTTACCAGAGCCATTGATACGATATTGCCCAGCGACATTCATGCTAGACCTATACTTCAAGGTCTAGACAAGAGGATCTAAGCCACACTCACCCTTGGAGCATAAAAGGGAGCTTGAAAGAGCCTCATTACGCTATAAATAAAGAAAGCCAAAGAACTCCAAGCCTTACAAACTATATTCATTAAGAAAGAGGCTTTAGATACCATTAAAGAAAGTAGATCAAGGATCTATGACTTATGGATGATCGCATAGAGCAAAGATAAGGCTGACAGAGTTTTTGCCTCAAGGTGCGACCAGGGGTGCATTGGGCACTTCCCCTGGTGCATTTTGCACACTAATGCACAAGGTTGCCAATGATGATCTGTTTAGGTGTGCGGATCAGAGGGTGACACGCATACCTGATGGTGCATTTCGTACACCATCACACATCCTGTGCGTTGGGCCGAGTTGGGCAATCTTTCAAGGTCACTATTAGGCCTTTATGTAATAACTATAAATATGGGTTCTCTTCCCTTTAGATCCTTAGTTGTTGAATGATTGAGATATTCTCTTTGACAACTCATATTGTAGTTGGTAGCTTTTAGTGTAGCTAAATCTATTGGGTGGATTTCTAATAGTTTAGATGAGTAATTAGGGGTGGATTCCCTTGGTTGCTTGATAAATTCTTTTGCTTGAATTTTACATGAGAATACTCATTTGTGGATTCATTTAGAGTGCTTTTGCCTTGTTGATTCAAGTTGGTTTATCATTGGGATATTGTAATCAATTAGGAGGTGAGGGTATAAAGTCCCTTGTTGCCCATAATTATAATTTCTTAGTGTTAATCCGCATATATTTTGTTTATTTCAATTCCGTGTTTGATTTTGATTAGTCTCTCTAATCGAGATCTTATCATTTGGTATTAGAGCTTAGGCTAAAGAGTTGTTCCTATAATTCTTAATCCTATTGATGTGCCGCTAATTTACGGCACTTTCGACTCCTTTTTACTAAGAACAATCGTACGTTTTCAAGCAACCGTTGTTGTTTTTGATGTTTTTATGTTGTATTTGTAGGAAATGGAAACAAACACGGAAACGGACGGAAATACGCGAAAAAGAACATTCTAGATAAGAGTGACGGTTCAGGTGACGGTCCGTCAAGGGTGTGACGGTCCGTCACCCAAACCGTCACACCAAGGCAGCAGCCAAGGCAGCACCACTGCCTAAGGGTGACGGTCCAGACGACGGTCCGTCAACCCTGTGACGGTCCGTCACCCTGGCCGTCACACTTAGGCAGTCCGCGACGCGGAATCTGAGCGTTTTTGGGATTGGTTTCCTAGACTCCTATAAATACCCTATGTTAGGTTTATTTCATTATTAGGCTTTGAACCAAGTTTTTCCAAAAATTTTAGGAGAGTTTTTGAGCGAGTTTTGAGAGGGGAAACGCGCTACACACGGTTTCCTTCTCCTCAATCTTGTTCTTGATTCGTTCTTGGGATCTTTGGTTTCTTGTTCTTGGAATAATTAAAGATTGTTCTCAATACATTGTAAGGAGTTCTTTTCTTTATTATGCATATGACTTTCTTTTATTCTTCTACTAGCATGAGTAACTAAACCTCCCACAACTAGGGTTGTGGGAGCCATGGCTAAGGTATCGAGATAGATTCCGGGTAGCGACGAGTTCAATATGTATGTTGTCACGTTGTTAATCATTCGTTATTTAACGTTTTCTAGTGGTTGCAAACATTAGAACACGCCTAGGTTTAATTTGCTTGAGTAAAGAGATTAAAACCGGGAAACTTGATTAACAACAAGGATTCGAGACTACTAACTCTCGTCTAATGATTAATGTTGTAACTAGATTAATCTACTTGATGTTTAGGATTGAAATCTAAAAAGCACATCTTTTCGAGGTCGAGAGAATAGAAAAGGAAATTTGTCTATTTGGTCGAGAGACGTTTAGACGATACCATAAATTCAATCACATCGTTACACGCATATAGAAAGAACCCGATTAAGCCTAGAATCGACATTGTTACTAACGCCATGGTAAACACTTCCCTAGTTCATTCTCCTACTATTATTTCACATACGTTTATTGTTTGTTTTTTTTACAAGTTGATTACACAAACCCCCCCTTTTTACCGGAAATTATTGACGATTAGTCACATACTTCACTAAAGACTTAATTCTCACCATATTCTCTGTGGGATTCGACCCCAACCTAGTTGGGTTCTATATTTGACTACGACCGCTTACGCTTCTTTAATTAGAGGTGTAGTTTGGGCGTTATCACCTATGTTCATAAATCTGAAAATTCAAAAAAAAAGTGTTGAAAAACATTTTTGGAAAAATCTAAAAAAAAAATTGATTTTGTGTTTTGTTTGAGTTTCCAATACTAGAATCGTGTTCTCTAGTATTCATTGAGTCTAGATCTGAGATTTGAGCTTGTTTGGAGAATATTTAAAGATTTCACCATTGTTGGGTGAAGAAAAGCTTGAAGGTCCAACAACTGGGTTTAAGATCTGGGTGAAATTGGAGACTCAAAGGTATTGGGGTTTGTTCTCCCTATCATAAGGAGTTCAAATCTCAAATAGGTGTGAATCGGAGTTGAAATCCATTGGGTTCATAATTTGAATGTTCTTCATGTTCATGGTATTTTTCATACCTTAAAGAAGAAGGATTTCAAATCTGGGTTCGATTGGGTTTTAATTGGTGTTAATACATATTGGACTTTGTTCTCCTAGCCAAGGGGAGTTCAAATATCAAATTTGAAGAAAATCCGAGTTAAAAATCATAAGATTCATATTTTGGGTTGTTCTTCATGTTCTTGGTGTTCATAGTGTCTTGGACAAGAAGAAGTGGAAAGAGAATTTACCGAAAAGGGCAAGTACTAGGAGCAAAAAGTACAAAAAAATTAGAAAAAGCTAAAAAATCGGAAGCTTCAGGTGTTCTATTTTTGGTTGTGCGGCGCGATGTGCGACCAGCACATTGCTTGGTGCATTTTGCACAAGCTTCGCACCAAGGACAAGTTGGTTTGTGGTTTGGTTGTGTGAAATGAGGTGCGGTGGGCACTTCTCCTAGTGCGTTTTGCACCAGCCTCCGCACCAACGAACAATTGCAAATCCAATTTTCTCCGACAAATCTCAGGTTCTATCTTCTTTTTTTCCTTTCTTTGATTCTTCTTATCAAATAGAACTCTTAAATCTAATTATCAACAAGTAATTGATCTACTTAGTTGTGATTAGTTCGTGCATTTGCTTGCCTTTCCGTTTTCATACTTCAGTGGGAGCTTGAAGCTGAGACCTGGGAGAGGAGACCAGACTGAAGTAAGGCGTGCCTGCACTATTTATCTAATAATGTGCCATTTCCTCTTGCTTTTTCAACCAAAAATAAGCTTTTATCATTTACAAACTCGTTGTATAACTTCTTGGCTCCGTCCGTATTTTGCTTTAAGTCATCCTTCTTTGAATAAATAAGAATCTATTCTTCCACAAAGAATTAGTAATCCTTGTGAAGTGAAGGCAAAGCAAGTTTGAGACCAACTTCGAAAAGAAGCCACAGAAGGTAAGGTGAGCGTCTACATACGAGAGGCGTGAGGAGATTTACTACTAACGTTGTTTGTTCATTTTGCAGGCACAAATGTATAAGTCAATTGAACATGCCCCTAAATGGGAAGGTTCAATGAATCATATGGAATCCTATGCCGATTTGGCAAGGCAATTAGCGAAGATGAATGGAAGGATGGATGTTCATGATAATCGGATGGCTTATGGCAAGGTTAGAAGCCCGGAAGGTGCACTTCATACGTACCTATGGATCGGGAGCAAATAGGAATCCAAATTCCTTAATGACGATCACTAAGGGGCAAGCACATGAGTCATGCTACCCCCAAGCCACTCAAAATCCCACTCCACATAACTAACATCCCCATTTCCAAATGTCTAACTTCCCGAGTAATGTTAGACAAACCCCTTCTTACCCAAATCGCCAACCAAATAACCTCCTACAAGGGAAACCTTCCTTTGTAGCAACTCAAACCCAAACTCCACTACAAAATGCATCACATTCTTCCTTGCATATACCACATTATCCAAACCAAGAGCCTTACCAAGATAACCAATACCAAAATCCTCTCTATGAAGAGACATATGATGAGACACATGTTAATAGGTATTGGGATAGATCTCAATAGTTGGTCAACATGATTATGGTGCAACAAGAGGTAGAGTGCAACTCGAAGGCTATGGTCAAAACCAAGGTGCACAATGGCAAGGTTGTGGAGCTCGAGTTGATCACTATAATGATAGATATGATAGCCAATATAAAGATTGTTATGGTGATCGATATGGTGATAGATATAGTGATCGACATGATGATCGATATGGAGATCGATATGGTACTAGATATGACGATCGTCATAGAGATTATGAGGACCAAGATAGAGGGTTGAATACCGTCCAAGTGAGTCTTCCAAGTTCCAAAGATAGTAGTCAAGCTATCCTAGCTAACTACAATGCAAGATGGAGAGACCAAGCTAAAGGAGGTATTTGTGTTAATCCTAACTTCCCTCATCCTTCTACCATTCAATGTTCTAAATGTCAAGGTAGAAGGCACATTGCAAGTGAATGTCCTTATTAGAGGCCAATTTTATCCATTTGTGATGAATCTTATACTCGCAATGTGATATATTGTGAGGTGAAGGGTGTTGATAATGAGCCTAAGATTAGGCATCGGGAAGCAATCCCGAAAGGAGATGATGAGAAATTGGAGGAGGAATTAAACTTCTCTTGTGCCTTAAGACAAATCATGGAGGACCTTTCTAAAGAGGAACTTGACCAAAGTGTGAACCTATTTCATACTAGGTGTAAGATCTAGGAGAAGGTATGTTCCTTGGTTGTTGATAGTAGGAGTAGAGCTAATTATATAAGTAATGGGACGGTTGTCCGAATGAAGCTTCCTACACAAAGGCATCCCAATTCATATAAACTTCAATGGCTCAAAGAGAGTGGTAAAGTGGAGGTAACCGATCAAGTAGTCATAAAGTTTAGCATTGGCAATTATCAAGATGAAGTCCTATATGATGTCATACCCATGCCCATGCCCATGCTAACATGTCATGTATTGCTTGGAAAATTGTGGCAAGTTGATAGGGATGCCCAATATCAAAAAGGTCTAACAAATACTCATTTATATTTGGAGGACAAAATCATAGTCTTGCACCTTTGACACCTCATCAAGTGAGTGAGGATTATAAAATCATGAGAGAACTTTGGGAAGTAATCCAAAAGGAAGAAATGGAGAAGCATGAGAAAGAAGTGTTGCTTACGCATAAGGAAAAGTGCTTGGCTAATGAAGAAGATTCCTTGTTTATGTATGTGGAGCCAAGCAAATGTTTGAAAGGTGTGGATGAGGAACACTCCTTAGTGGGACTCATCAACACAGATCTTGTATTGCACACTAAGCAATGTACTAGCATTTTTCCTAGTACCAACTCTTCTCTTTTGCAGGTTTATGAAGGAATACTTTTCAATGAGGTTCCTAAAGGATCACCTCACCAATAAGGAATTGGAAACCTAATGGGATCCGACTCTATGGATTCCAACTTGAGAAATAAAAAGAAGGACCAATCCTATTAGTCCAAGATGATGCTAGAGATGGGAATACCTTGCGATCCATGGTTGAGACACAAGCATGCCAAATTGACACCTCAACCCCAAGGTATGTATCCATTCCCTCCTATTTTAAGTGACCCTTGGAGTCATGATGACATTTTCCCTATGGTAGGCCAATCCTTGAAATTGTGTGACTTTATGTCCTACCTTAAAAGTGTCTATGTGTCTCAAACCTCGTCATGGTTTGATGATGCTATGCTTAAATTGTGTGAGCTCCGCAACCCAGAAGCCCCCTTTATTTTTTTCTTTGGAAAGAGTCCATGGTGCGTACTTGATACCCAACCTTTATTTCCTACTCCTTGTCACACTCATGTGGATGGACAAGTCAAAATGTTAGGATGGACTCTTAGGAGTATGCTACAACTCATGAATGGGGAGAACCAAACGTTTTGGGAGGACTACTTATTGAGGGAAAATGTAACCCATAGTTCCTTCGATCTCTCTAATGGCATAAATCCATGTGTTGATACACTCCCTTTGGGAGATTGTTTGATAAAGGAAGGTGAATTGTACTTGAAATACCTTATCTTCCCTCCTTGTGTTCTAAATAGTGATGAACTTCTTGCTAGCATTCAAGGTTTGAAGTATGAACTTACAATTGAGAACACTTGGAATGAGTTTGGTGATCTTCAATCCTTTCTCTACTACTTGTTTGTATTTGATGAATCCTTGCTAGTGGGTGATATCATGCTTGTGACACCTAGGGCAAATGTTTCATTGCCTACATTGGGTGTTAACTATATACTTTCATCCTTGTTTGACACACTCGTGCTTAAGTTGTGTGAGCCACAACTTGTGGATGCTAAGTTTCTCACTTATTTGTGGGAGAGTCCTTGGATGTTCAAGACTTCTTGTCACCTTCATAGGGTTGGACAATTTGAAGTATCAAATGTGACTCTTGGGAGTATGCTTAGTGCCATAAATGGAAGGAACCCAACTTCTTGGGAAGACCATTTGATTGGGAGTAAATTGGATTCCTATAGATTCCACAACATCCCTTATAAAATGACTCCATTGAAAGATATCCTCCCTTTGAGGAGTTGCTTGAAAAGAAAAGGTGACACTTGTGTGATGAACTGCAAGTTGATGTCATATGTCCAAACATGTGAGAATATGCTTGTTAGGATCCTTGTATCTAATTTTAAACTTGCATATGAGGACACCGTGATTGACACTAGTCATCTTGTTACCTTTCTTTACTATCTTTTTGCATATGATGATATTCATGAGTGTGTTGTGTATACATCTTATGTAAACGTGAATCATATGAAAAGAGAAGGTGAAGTATGTCCAAATTTTATCACTTCATCCTTAGGTGTTCCACCTTGTTGTGGTTTAATTGATACATTTCTTGGACTGGATGGTAATCTTGCATGTGGAAACACCTTGGATGAGACTATAATGATAAACACATTTCTCTACTACCTCTTTACATTCGATGATGTCTATGTTTGCCTTAAAGATGCATTGAAGAGGGGTAGGCTTGTTACGGGTCACACCCTTGTTTGTGTGACAAATATGAGTAGGTATCATATCCATTTGACCCCGGAGACCCTTCATGGGTATGTGAGCTTTTCATGGTACCACCTTTTAGATGGTCCTATCCTTGTGTTGAGTGGAATGACCAATTCCCTTGTACTCCATATGTTGACTTAATTGTCATTACAATAGGGAATGCTTGGTTGTTCCTTGAGAATGTACCACTTTGGCATACTACTTCTTGTGCTAGCCCATGTGCTAACCCTCATACCATAAGGAATTTGTGGTTGTTTGTCCTTCCTATATTTTTGCAAGGTTTGGATTCGAGGACGAATCCTTTTCAAGAAGGGGAGGATGATACGATATCGCCCAGCGACATTCATGCTAGACCTATACTTCAAGGTCTAGACAAGAGGATCCAAGCCACACTCACCCTTGGAGCACAAAAGGGAGCTTAGAAGAGCCTCATTACTCTCCAAATGAAGCAAGCCAAAGAAATCCAAGCCTTACAAACTATATTCATGAAGAAAGAGGCTTTGGAGACCATTGAAGAACGTAGATCAAGGATTTATGACTTGTGTATGATCGCATGGAGCAAAGATGAGGCTGACATAGTTTATGCCTCAAGGTGCGACCAGGGGTGCGTTGGCCACTTCCCCTGGTGCGTTTTGCACACCAAAAGCACAAGGCTGCCAATGATGATCTGTTTAGGTGGTGGAGAGAAGAGGGTGACACGCACTCCTGATGGTGCATTTTTCACATCCTTCGCATATCCTGTGCGTTGGGCCGAGTTGGGAAATCTTTCAAGGTCACTATTGGGCCTTTATGTAATAATTATAAATAGGGGTTCCCTTCCCTTTAGCTCCTTAGTTGTTGAATGATTGAAATATGCTCTTTGACAACTCATATTGTAGTTTGTAGCTTTTAGTGTAGCTAAATCTATTGGGTGAATTCCTAATAGTCTATTGGGTGGATTCCTAATAGTCTATTGGGTGGAGTTCTAATAGTTTAGATGAGTAATTAGGGGTGAATTCCCTTGGTTGGTTGATAACTTCTTTTGCTTGAATTTTACATGAGAATACTTCTTTGTGGATTCATTTAGAGTACTTCTGCCTTGTTGATTCAAGTTGGTTTATCATTGGGATATTGTAATCAATTGAGAGGTGAGGTTATAAAGTCTCTTGTTGCCCATAATTGAAATTTCTTAGTGTTAATCCTCATATGTTTTGTTTATTTCAATTCCGCATTTGATTACGATTAGTCTCCCTAATCGAGATCTTATCAGCCATCCTATACCTTGCCAGGGTATAGGACTTAACTTATCTTATGGATCCAAACTGAGTTACTTTAGGGCTAATGTGGAGTCGTCTGACTTACGAAATAATCCTATTCTATGTTGGCGGCGTAATTTTGGGGCTTGGATTACTTGAATTCTTATCCGTATCGGTGCTAAATAATCCTCCCAAAATAATGTAATAATGCTCAATGACTTATATCTGTCCAACTTTAGGAAAAAAGCTTAAAATCTCTTACTTTGAGTCCATGCTCAATATTACTTCTTTAAAATTGAACTTTTACTTTCTTTCTAAAATCATGTACTTGGAGCTAAACTTTCTTCACTTGATACCTTTCTTAAAATACGTCTTTAAAACTTGAGACTACTTTATTTATGAAAATAATGCATATAGAGAATTTTTATAACAATGCTTTCAAAATCACTTTAGCTAAGGAGGGGTCCATGCGATAGAATAACATGAACCATAAATCAATAATCACACAGGATATGAATTTCAATATTTTCGATAGTAGAATCAACAATGAGCAACTAATGACCTAGAGGGATTGAAATTTACAGACTTTGGGCAATAGCCCTAGCTTTAATCTTACTAAGACTGAATTTTAGATGTATGGCGTGAAGAGAAACAGGGTTCCTCACTATAGTAGTCTTGTATACCTCAAGCGCTCCAAACTTTGATGGAGAACATGTGAAATCTGACTGGAGACCTTAAGAACTGATTCCCTCAATGAATCCTAGGGTTTCGTATCAAGAAATGCGTTAAAATCTTTAGGTTAGGGCCAGGAATTGTTAGTTTATCATTCGGAATGAAGTAGAAGACTTACCTAGTCTTTGGAGAGTAGTCCGAACCGTAGAAACCTGCTGGAAAAATATGGGTTCTGAATTAATTTCTATAGGCAGGTCTAGGGACCATTTTTTGAGAAAACGGATCATAGATCGAGCCGTAGTCTTTCTCTGAGATTTTGAGGGTCCTCTGATCCTCCTTCTACGGATGGAACTACGGCCCATTCTTCTGAACTACGGACCGTAGAAGGACTCATTCTTTTCTCTGAGATTATGACAAATCTCAGATCAATTTCTACGGTTGACAGGACGGACTGTTCTTTGGAAAAATGGGTCATTCTTTCTCCGGTAGAAACTTAGGAATTCTTCGGGGATCACTTCTATGGTTTGCTCTATGAACCATTCTTTAGAATTACGATCGGTAAAAGTGACCGTAAATCCTGGGATAGTCTGAAATATTATTAAGTTCAGTCGAAGCGCTTGTTTAGAATCCGAGGTGTTACAGGCAGCGTGTGTATACTAGTGCACTGGCCACCATTTCATCTCACATCATTTATTTAGACTAGCATTGCAATGTATCGTATTGATTATCACATACATATCTTTGTCTTAATTTGTGGATTGATATCATTCAATGCTTACTTGTTTAATTGGCTGATTTTCAAAGTATTTTATTTCCTTTGCTACTTTGATCATTTATTTATTTTTGATTTATCCTTTATCGGTTGTTGATTTGGCTGTTGAAAAGTAAGGTAAGCATGATAAAACCAGCTCTCGACATCATTTCATTTTGGATTGATCGACTTTTCAACTGAGTATATGTGTTTCTCGTACTCACCCTTGCTTTTCTGTACCTTTTTTACTGCATGTTCAATTCTGAGCAGCAGTGGCAGGTGAGTTGCTGCTATTTGAGTTGGCTGGGAGTCTTGGAGGTAGTTGCTTGCTTATTCCGCAGCACAAGACTCCTATCTTTCATATTTCTGTCATTTTCTTTCATACAGTTGTATAAGTTTGAAATCTCATATCAATACTTCAAAAACTCTTGAATTCATACTAGATTTTGGGCCAATGGTATTGTCTTCACTCCCGCTAGTTATCAATAATCCTCTTTACTTCCGCTTTTCTAACTGTTAAATGGATTTATTGGTGTAATTAGTTCACTTATGGGGTTGGGGGTAGGTGCCATTAAGGGAGGCAACGGAACCGGGAGGTGCCGGTACCGGTTCCGGACCGTCCCGGTCCGTTACCGGTCCGGTTCCGATCCGGTGGACTCCGGTTCCGTCCGGAGGAGGGGTGGGCCGGTAGGGGTAACGGGACGGAAGGGGTAAAGGTTACCGGATCGTCCCGGTCCGGTCCGTCCCGGTACCGGTCCGGTCCGATCCGGTGGAAATTTTCAAATTTTTTTTTTTTTTTTTTTTTAAAAAAATAGCCGTTGGCAACGGCCAGTGGGCCCCACCCAACGACTATATCAGCCAAACAGCCCCCCAAAACACCCCCCTACCCCCCAAACTTTTTTTAATACCCCAAAGTTTTTAAAAATACATTTTAGTCCTAAATTTTAACTATAAAAACCCCCCACCCCTTCATTATTTATTACACAAAATTTCTTCTTCTTCATCTACTCTCTCAACTCTCAATCTCTTCTACTCTCTATTCTCTAATAGTCTCTATTAAATTGTTAATTTTATTTGTTGAATTATTTTGGAGCAATTTTCAAGCTTCAAGTTTCATCTATCAATTTCGACTTTTGGTTATACACGTCTGTTTTTACGCAGACGTTTGGTACATTCGTTCCAACTTTCATCTCTTTACTTATTTATTTTTTTGCATTTAATTTTTGTATTTATTTATTTGCTTACTTTTAATATTTTACAATGGAATTCGGTGATAAAAATGTTGGCAAGGGTAAAAGTTCATTTTTTGGTAGGGTAGGTAATGCATTAACCGGAAAAACTAAAGTCGGTAGTTCTTCTAAATCCAAATCTAAAACTAGAAAACAACCTGAATTAAGAATAAATACGGATGATTTTACACATGTTGATGAAACTCCTTTTAATATTGATAGAAATACTCAATTAGATCATGAATTTTTACAGACAAGGTTTGGTAATTTTAATGAAGAAGTAGAATATGATAATGAATATGATGGTAATGATACTTATGATGATGATGAAACAGAGCCGCCTACGGCTACTAGTCCCACTCCTGCTCCCGCTCCCACTCCCCCTCCCCCTGTACATCCTACTAGGGCTAAGTCAAAGGCTGAACGTCCTAAAAAATCTGTTGTGTGGCAATTTATGATTCAAAGTGAGGATAAAACTCAAGCTATTTGTAAAATATGTAAATATATTTTGAATCATAAAACTACGGGAAAGTCGGGTGGGACGGGACATTTAAGAAATCATTTAATGGGATGTTGTAAAAATGAATTTTTGCAAGCTGAGGCTATAGCCGATGCAAAAAAATATGGTACTCCCCTTCCCGATGCATCTGTAGGAGTAGGGGCCTCTAACATGATCCAAACACAGTTAAACCCTTCTAATGTTGCTGGCCCTAGTACACATCTCAGTTATAGTAGAGAAAGAGATCTTGAAGAATTAGCTAAAATGATTGTTCTTTGTGGCTTGCCTTTTAGTTTTGCTGAAAATCCCGATTTTGTTCATTATATTCAAATAGTGTATAATCCTTCTTTCACAGGTTTTTCAAGAAATACTATTAAAAAAGCTATTTTTGATTATCAAGGACAACATGTACAATATCTTCGTTGTTTATTTAACTATAATACTTGTAGAATGGCTATCACTTCTGATATGGGTCGTAGTCCTAATGGTAACGATTATTTCACTATTACTGGTCATTGGATTGATGAAAATTGGAACATGCAAAAAAGAATTTTAGGTTATAAATGTTGTGAAATGCTGAAAACCGGTAGTTACATAGCTCAAACTATTATAGATGTTTTACAATTTTATGGAATTTGTAATAAAGTAATTAGTGTCACCCTTGATAATGCTTCTAATAATACAAATGTTGTTGATAAACTAAAACCGATAATTTGCTCTATTTATATTGACGGTTTTCATATTAGGTGTGCTGCACACATATATTATTTAATTGTTAGAGATGGTGTAGCAATGTATAATAATGGTTGTATAAAATGTGAAGCTGCATGCCATTTTATTTTTAAATTTCAAGTAAAGTCTAGGCGTGTAGAGTTTGAAAATCGGTGTCGTGAATTAGAACTCCCCCCTAGAAAAATTCCAAAAATAGTGTCTACTAGATGGAATTCTTTATATGAAATGCTTAAAGTTGCTTATGAATATAGAAATCCTTTACAAATGATTTGGAATGCTCACAATTCATATATTGATTATAGAATTACTGACACTGATTGGAAAGAAGTATATGAACTTAAAGAATTTTTAAAAGTTTTTTATTTAGCTACAAAACAAATATATGGACTTTATTATCCAACTATTTGTTCAGTTTTACCAAATATATGTGCTATTTCTGATAAAAAATTTCAATACAAAAATATTCCACGGTTTAAAGATTTTATTAATGCAATGATTAAAAAATTTAGAAAATATTTTATTCCTATTCCTCAAATTTATTTAACTGCTTGTTTATTAAACCCAACTTACAAAGAAATAGGTGCATCACTAATGGTTGAAAGAATATATTCAAATTTAGATATTTTAGAGATTATATATCAGCAAAGTATCCAAGGTGACGAAGTTGCCGAAGAGGACAAAATACCTAGTTTGTCCGATGTTAAAGATAGCATAAGAATTGAAGCTAGAAAATTGTATGACTTGTATAATTCTAGTAGAATAAATGATGAAGTACATAATGTAGAACCTTCAAGTTCTAGGCGTAGATATTCAAATGAAGATGATATTGATGATATGATGGAAAATTATCTTGGTCTTACTTCTAATGAAAGGAATGATTTTGATGAATATCTTAATCAGGGAATGGAAAGCATTAAGGATGCACAAGGCAAACCTCAACTTTTGGAATGGTGGAAGACTCGCGGCAAGTTATTTCCAAAACTTCAACCGGTGATTCGAGATTTGCTAGTTATTCAAGCATCTTCAGTAGCTTCGGAGGGCGCTTTTAGTGCAGCAAGATATCAAATAGGGGAGCATAGGTATTCATTAGCATCAGACAACTTGGAGATATCGGTATTGTTTAGAGATTGGATCAATGCCGAGCGAAGGAATTATGGGCGTCCTAGTTTACCTGTCCAATTTGAATATGATATAGATAATATTTTGGTAAATTCTAGTGAAGACGGCATGGATGCATTGGAGGATCAAGCACAACAACCACTTCCAGAAAATGTTACCAGGGAATTGTTAGAAATTCTACGTCAAGACTATTTTCAAGGATTCAAATATTAGTATGATAGTTCGAGGCCTAATTCAAACAGAACCCTTCTAGTCCTAGAAGGTGGCTGCGTAGATTAGGTTCTCTTCTAATATTTGTAATACAAATTGTATTATTTAATTTTTATGAATAAAATTATAGGCTATTCGCCTTAAATTTTTTTAATTATTGTCTTCAATTTAATACAAGTCTTTTTTATATATTTCAATTTTTAAATGTTTCAAACTTAAGTTACAATTTGAAATTTAAAAATGTTGTTTAACAAATGATAGTTTAAAAAGTTTCAAACTTAAGTAAGTAAGTTATTAAGTTAGTTATAGTTTAAAAATTTAAATTTAAACTTTTAAGACTTAAGACTTAAGAGTTTAAAAAGTTTTTAAGAGTTTAAAATTTGAAATTTAAAGTTTTAAACTTTTAGAGTTTAAAATTTAAACTCTAAAAAAAGTCCAATTTATTAAGTTATACTTTTAAATGAAATATAAAATAACTTATATATTTTAAAACTTTTTCAATTATAAATAACCAAATTTTAATTTAATTAAAATTTAAAAAAAAAAAAAAGGACCAGGACCCGGTATACCGGTCCGGTCCCGGTCCGGGACGAAAAGGGAAAAATTCCCGGTCGTACCGGTACCGTCCCGGTTCCCGGCCAACCGGCAGAAGGATGCTCCGGTGCCGGTCCGGTTCCGGTTAATACCGGTCCGATCCTACCGGTACCGGTGCCGATGCCCCCATAGGTGCCATCGCGACTTGGGATTTTAGGATCATGACAATAAGTCTCCTAAATTAGTATTTATGACTCAAATACTACAAGAACAATAATCAGCCGACTGAGATTAGTCGAGGTTGTCAGAATTAATACGAATTTGCAAAGAAAAGAACTTGATAGCAGTAGTCATTCAAGATGAAAGATAAAGGAACGATAAATTGCCGCATTTATATATTCAAACAAGACGCTTCAACTCCAGACACGAGTTCTTTCACAGTAATCCCCCTCATTGGATTCGAACCATCAAAAAAGACTGCAGAACTCAAAATTTGATATCTTGCATATTCTCTTGGTGTTCATCCAGCAAGGACAGTACGCTTATTCAATTATTTAGTTCTCAACGTACACAGAAGCAAGTACACCATACACAATAAGTTTATGTAATAACAGTTGGGCCGGAACGGCCAGTGTATTCCTGCATTTTCGATAGTTTAAGAGCAACCTCCACCTGTAACAAGATAAATCTGTTTAGCAAAAACACCAAGAAACAAAAAGAAAAATTAGACGCATGGACTACAAACACCATCTTTGCTAAAACAAAACTTACCAGGGGAGCAAGTGCTTCCTGAGAATCTCGTCCAATCTTGGATGAATCCTTCTCGTACTGCTCAATATAGAGACGGATAGTAGCACCCTCTGAGCCAGTTCCAGAGAGACGGAACACCTAGGATAGTACCAAAAGTTACACTCAAAAAATCAATGATCATATGCACCCAAAACAGTTTCGATAAAAGCTTTTCCATTTACTCCACTTTATTTGTTAGTTAATTCTTTTGATAAAAGAGAATTTGTATCCGCAGTATCTGTATATTTTTCATTCATATGCAAACAGTCTCTAATTCCCATATTTTGAGTAATGCTAGAGCAGGGGAGATTCCTTACCAATCGTGATCCATCTTCAAATAGATATCTTATACCCTGATGTTTTGAGACCGAACCATCAACTGGGTCCTTGTACTCAAATTCATCAGCATGCACGACATTTGAAACATCTGAACGGATTCCCTTTATAATTCTGTATAGGAATTTATCTCAAGGCCAAGTATTAGACATTGAAAAGACACATCAATGCTATTAATTTTTTCTGTTCTATAGCACGCAGCTACATGACAACAGGAAACATTATAATAACTGTTGCTATCTTTAAAATTCACAAAAAGGTCCAAGGAAAACAAAATCTACTGGCATTAGCAAGTAATCTGACTGATAATATGGTAAACACAAAACGTATTTTTGGAAGAAAAAGAAGAAAGGAAGCATGCCAATGTTTTCAACTTCAAACAGTGCTGTCTCTGATGAGGTATACCAAACAAATAGAAGTTGGGCTCACATTATTCTTTTGACTATAGAAGGTGTCATATTGTTCGTCACATTTCTTGTTTTTTGGGAACACTTGAAACTATCACAATCTTGAATAGATTGTACAAGCAAAAATACGTGCTTTCTATTTTTGGGTTTCAGAGTACAACAGATTAAACTTCTAGCTGAAAGAACATCCAGAGCAGTAACATCCATTTTCTCTTTTTGATAAGTAGCATTAGAGTAATGTGATAATGCAATGTGAGCTGGAAAAAGAATAAAACTTTGCATGTATCTAGCATGAAAATCTGGTATAAAATTTGTGAACTCGGAAAACTAGAAAAATGATCAAGCAACTATCATTTAAAATATTAAATGTGGAGAACGCCTAGCTCCTACATACCAGCTCTTACATATAGAGGAAAATGGAAAACTACCAAAAGTGTGCCAAGCTGGCAAGCTGCCGATATCTAAAAGTATCTCAATAAAGCAGGCAAAGAAACCAGAAACCTTAAGGCACCATTAAGCAGAGACCACAATAGCAGAAGAACCATAGCAAAACTTAACAGACATGGAAACTCAATTAATTACAGATTAAACTATTCCCGGTCCATTGGTTCAGCTAAATTTGAATAGGATGAATCTACCACATAGGAAAAGATCGCCCCTTGGCTGGTTGAATTTGGTTTGGCTGCACGCTAAATCAATCGAAAGCTTATTGATTTGACTCATCACAATTCATTTATTTTGGCGGAGGAGATTGTGAGTCTTATGGACAAAGGTTTCCATTGGTTTATTCGCAAAATCACCCCTTAGGGGAAAAACCAAGATCCAAACATGCAAGGATTCTTCATTATAGGGGAGAAGAGAGGTGCGGGGCTCAAATGGAAGACCAAAAAATGCAACTGGGTGCGCACATGTAATAAATTTCTGATTTCTCCTTTTCATGGAATGTATATCATGGAGTAAAAACAACCCCTTTTCATGAACTCCCATTATTTGAAATGAGTAGCAGATTATGTTTATGATGATACAACAATAATACGAATGTAGTAAGGGGGTGTTTGGTTTCAGGGAATAATATAAAGGTAGTTTTGTCCTTTTGTTATTTTATCCATGTATAAATTATACAAAGATTAGTTATTCCATGTTGTTGGTGGTATAAAATAATACGACAATTTGTTTATTAAGTTATACATGATTCAACTCATAACCAAACATTGGAATAGCATGATTATTTTCCATATACATCATACCAAACGACCTCTAAAGATAGTCAAGGATTTGACTTGATGGCCACAACCATGACCCAAGTGATTCAAAAGCTAAAGGTGCTGCAGTTGTCAACGGTCAAACTAAGCTAGGTATTGAAGGCCTTGGATTCATCCTGCCAGTTAGAACACTTGATGAAATTAGGGAAGACATGCAGAAGATTATGATTTGGAATAAAGGGTAGAGGGGTCGGCCCATTATCTACTGAATTTTGAACTATGCGCCACTGGCCCTCTGGAATTTCTTGGTTATAGAAATCACTATTTGGTATAGAAATTCTCCTTCATTTCCTAATACAGAAGGATTTAAGTTTCTAGGAAGGAGTCATAGATTGATCAATGGGGGTATGGGACAAAACCTCTCTCGCAAATAACACGGTAGTTCTCTATTAAATAATAGCACTAGATCTAAAAAAAATAGATACGCAAATTCGTTGCTGGTCTTTTTCCTATATATTCTACCACCTTAGTTAAAGGTACTACAACTGTCAAACTAAGCTAGAAATAGAAGGTCGTGGCTCTAAGATCATCCTGACAGTTAGAACACTTGATGAAAAGTGGAAGGCACACAGAAGACAACAATTGTTGGTATAGAATATTCTCCTGAAACTCCTACCACGAAATGCTTTCAGTTTGAGGGAAGAAGCCATAGATATTATATGCTGGTAAGAGACGAAAAAACATCTCCCAAATGACACATCAGGTCTCTGTTAAATAAAGGAGTAGCACTAAATGAATCAACCACAAGAATAAAAAGAAAAAGAAACACACCTACAAATATATTATAGTACAGCTGCAACTCTTAGATGCTATCTATAACGGCTCCAAGCGTCATTGAGTACACAGGATCAGTCTAAATCTTGCTTTGTTATATTTAAAATTTAAGGAAGACCTACTACCCCATGTTTAAGCTAGTTTCTTCTGGAATTTCTCATACAAAGGATGGACATCATCAAAATATAAAGATAAAGAAATAGAAATATAGAATGAGTGAAAAATTGCCTAAGTCATGCTTTAGAAACATTGGGTACTCCAAAGAGAAACTTGAAAGCTGAAACTAAGGGATAGCTTACTTGTTAACTTCATCAATGGAAGATTGCAGCTTCACCAAATGAGCCATTAGCTCCTTAGCACCATCGGCATTGACATTCTGGAAGAAACAAAAGAAATTGATTGACATGATTTAAGTTAAGCAGACACAGAAATACTCATTTAACATAAATAGGAACTGCCAAGCAAAAACCTCGTAGTCATATCGAGTGTAATAGTGACGTCCATAGGTTGCCCAGTGTTGGCGAACGATATCTTCAACAGTCACAAGGTTACCTCCCCCAAGGTTGTCCTTATTCTTATAGGCAAGGATAGATAACCAAGCCAAAACAGCCCATATTCCATCTTTCTCTCGAATATGGTCTGAGCCTGTGAAGAGATAATTAAAAAGATTTAATGCCTTCATGTGTACAATTACATTGTGCAGCGCAGCCTACGTGTATCAAATTAGATACAAGAATTAAGTCCAGAAAGCCAACCAGTTCCAAAACTTTCTTCTCCACAAATTGAACACATTCCAGCATCCATCAAGTTACCAAAAAATTTCCAACCAGTGGGTACCTTAACAAAGGCAATGGAAAACATAAAATCCAGCATGCCCTCAAGCCTCCACCAACAAAAGATAAAATAATAACATATATATGTCAATGGAGCTATAGTACCTCAAAAAATTTCAAGTTCAGATGTTTAGCAACTACATCAAGAGCAGCAGATGTGGGCATACTTCTGTAGAAAGATTAGCATTGCATCACATTAAACTCTGATAGATTTCATCACAAGATGAATTGCTCTTGAATAGAAATATCAACAGTATAACAATCATGTACAGCTAAGCTCCAAGCGATACAGACCTGGCAACACCTTTCAAACCTCCAGAAAAATAAGGAATAGCTTGTGCAGCATTGGCAGCAATTATAGCAACAGAATCAGAAGGAGTCACAAAGAATCTAACAAAATAAACAACAGAAAAAAAAAATTTAAGATGCAATTTCAGGCAAGTGACTAGTTGCAGTTCAAAAAAGAAATCAACAAGAAGTTACCTTTTCCCCAGGACCATGTTACGGTCCCCATCTCCATCAGCAGCGGCCCCAAATTCTGGAGGATTGGGTTCAGAATGCGTTTTAGACAATCCCATACGTGCAACTAACTCCTTTGCATATGTCAGATTGGGATCGGGATGCCCCCCACCAAAGTCCTCCTATTAAATTAATCATACATACCATACAAAGAAAAAAGGAGTCCTAAAATATAGCTTTAAAAGAACAGAAAGTCAAACAGAGTTTAATGCAAGGAAAATCTCAATTGAAGGAAAATGAGAAGACCTTGGGAACACAATTAACTAGAGAGCTTTGATTTGCACCAAGCTCCTCCACAAATATACGCTTTGCATGTACGCCAGCAACACCATGAAGTGCATCATAGCTACAATGGGCAGAGATGTGATTACCTACCTGATACTCTTAGCAAGAAACGAATTAACTGAGGAATGTACATCAAAGAGGTCTCCAACGTGCATACCAGAAACTAAATTTTGGAGAAGAGAGCAACTTCTGGATAGATGGGAAGTCAAATATTGACCTGGAAACAGATATGCAATGTAAAATATTGAGTCAGAAAAGAAAATTAGCTTTAGAACAAGGTCCAAAGATATATGCATGAAGCAATATCCCTTATATAGGTGTTCAGTCAAAAACAAGCCCAAGACATATCACATAGCCCTTACAAATTGGAAAGGAATGACATTCAAAGTTCAACAATAGCTGAATAGTGCCTTTGCAACAAATTGTTGATTGACCTTTCGATATGAAATGACATATTCACATGTATAAGCATTACTTGACATATATTTCCCAACTGAAAGAAGAAAAATATTTATTTTTGCACATTAGAGAAATATTCATACTTCAACAATTTCAGATAATCACTAGTTGAATCAAAAACGTCAACGTCAAATTTCTCCTCTGGACCCTCAAAGCTTGAGACACCTGTTGTAGATATGTCCACCTACATTCAAGTTGGGCCATATCAAAACGTTACTTCATCAATCAAATTAAGAGTCAGGAAAATGTACTAGGTAAGCAGTGCATCTTACATCAGGCAGGCCCTCGGCAATCAAGTACTCCTTTATTGTTGTGGTGTTCTCATAGATCTTGTTTGTTATACCTTCTGGAGCAGGTCCACCATTTTCCATGTTGTACTTAATTCCAAAATCCTACAGGTGAATACATATGAGAAACTGTACTTCAGGAAGAGCTGACAACACTTATCACCTAGATACACTCTAAGGGGTCGTTTGGTACAAAGACAAGTTATGCAGGGAGTAGGGAGTAGTAATGCAGGGAGTAGTAATGCAGGGGTTAGTAACGCAGGGATTAGTAATGCAGGGATTAATGCTGAGATTATTTTTTATCAAGTGTTTAGTTCATTATATTAAAAACTAGATATACCATGTATTGTGTTTGGATTTAGAACTTCATAAAATTTTCTTTACTATTACACCCTTGAATTTTTGTGGGATTTTCTATTTCATTTAACTAGTCAAGTTGAATATCTAAATTACAACATAACATATTTGTGCATGAATTCTAATGTAATGTTTAGTGTTTTTTTCCTTTTTTCTTTTAAAATTTAAGTTACCTAAATTTAAGATGCTAAAACCGTTAAAATGAAGGTGTACCACTAAATTGATTAGACAATTAATTCTCACTCAGCTTAAGTGATCATTTAATTTATCTTATTCTTAAATCAGGCCTATTTGATCTAGAAAAATCTAAAACAACAAATAATTGCAATATTACACAGGAAAAAAACAACATACCCAGTATATTCCCACAAAGTGGGGTCTGGGGAGGGTAAAATGTACGCACACCGTACCTTTACCTCAGAGGTGAAGTAAAGAGGCTGTTTCCGATAGACCCTTGGCTCAAGACAAAAAAATGACCCGAAAAAGACAGACAAAAAAATGACCCGAAAAAGACATAAAGAGAGTCCAAGATATATAGTCAATAAACAAAAACAACAGATAGTCACAAAACGATACTACAACAAAATAATACTATAATCTAACTACACGAAGCACTAGCAAGTATCAGATGCAGACGAAACAAAAACTACAAGAGTAGTCCTACAACTACTAAAAAAGGGCAACAAGACACTGCACTCCTCCCTACTATGAAGCCAACCTACCTACTAACCTTCTACCATAATCCGTGCCCTCCACACCTTCCTATCTAAGGTCATGTCCTCGGTAAGCTGCAACTACACCAAATCCTGTCTAATCACCTCTCTCCAATATTTCTTCGGTCTACCTCGACCTCTCTTAAAACCATCCATAGCCAGTCTCTCACACCACCGCATAGGGGCCTCCGCGCATCTCATCACATGCCCGAACCATCTCAACCTCACTTTCCGCATCTTGTATTCCACCGAAGACACTCCCACCTTGTCTCGAATATCCGCATTCATAATCCTATCCCTCCTAGTAAACCCACACATCCAGTTATTAATACTTTCTGTAAGCAAACGTGGTTTGGAAAGTTGAGATTGAGGGATAGTTTAGTCATTTAGGGATCTACCTGGAAAATTTATCCCCTTGTTTCCTTGGTATAAAATAATACACCCTATGGTGTATAAGTAATCCATGTATTAGGTGGGATTAAGTTGAATTGAGTAACCAAACAATGTATTGGCTGGACTAAATTTTAATCAAAGGACTATTCTAAGTAGTGCAGCCTACCAAACGGGTCCTTAGAGGTATTCCAAACAAGGTAGTCTAAACAATTTAGTAAGAACTCTAAAAAGAGTTTTTTTCTTTTTTTTTACAACCATGGTGTCCGATCCAGCTTGGGCACACCTCGACTGATTCACGAGATACATGTCACCTCCACCAGCTACAGGTACCAGGTAACTTTGTCCATCAAAACTAGAACACATGGGAAGAAATACCCTGCGACCTCACGGTGCTCAACCTACTTTATTGACCACTAGTCCACACCCTGGATAGGATATTCTACATTTATTTTATTTTCATTAACCTTTTTTCCACCGCAGGTGTTGTCCTCCAAATAAAACACCTTTTGAGGCTAATAGTTATTTCAAAGGCATTCTGAACTCTCTAATAGGTATACTAAGGACCAGTTTGGCCATAAAAATTATTCACTTTTTTCCAAAATAATTTCACTTTATTTGACAATCAGTTTGGCCATGAAAATTCCAAATCCAACTTGAAGTTGTATTTCAAATTTGGAAAATAACTTATAACTTGTTTTCCAACTCGCTTTTCACTTTTGAAGTTGTAAAAAGTACATCCAAGCATGAACATTATTCCAAGCATTCTTTGAAAAAGTATAACCAAATACAACTCCAACTCCATTAAAAAACAAAATTGATGACCGTGGTGTCTGGGCTAGCTTTTACGCACCTCGACTAAATACACGAGATACATGCCACCTCCTACTAGCAACAGGTACCAGGTAACTCTATCCACCAAGGCTAGAACAGATGGGAAGAATCACTTAGTGTTTTTTGTCTCCGCTGGGATTTGAACCTGAGACCTCAGTCCTCATGGTTCTTTAATCCCTTCATTGACCACTAGGCCACACCCTTAGGTGCTACTCCAACTCCATAAATTCCCAAAAAAGTGATAAATATTTGGAATCTATCGCCAAACGCCTACTAAATAATCTGAAAGGAGACCTACAATCATTTCATCAACCATAATGCATTCTCCCCTGCAACTTTTTTCCTCCAAATAATAAAACACGTTTAAAGGGCATGTACATAGATGCGTGTTGTGTGTATATAGTTATAGGTTCTTAATCAGCTGCAACAAAGGCATATTTCATCATGTCCCCTCCCCGCCCTCACGAAAAATAAAAAATAAATACTAACTTCCGAGGGAAATACAAAACAGAACGTGTAAGAGCCCGTTTGGATTTACTTACAAAAAGTAGCTTTTAAGCAATGTGATTAAAAGCTGAAAATAAGTGCTTATAAATAAGTAGATAAGTGTTTGGATAAAAAGTGTTGAAATTGAAAAAAAAATTGTTAATGTGTTTGGTAAACAAGTGTTGTTAAGCACTTTATTGTAGGAGAAAGGGAAAGATGGAGAATCGGGATGAGAATGAGAGAAAAGAGAGTACTTCCATATATTTTAGGGCTGAAAAGTGAGGGTAGTTTTGGAATTAGGAAAAATTATAAAAGATAAAAAGGTAAATGTATTGGTCAAACTTAACAAGAATTTTAAGCTGAAAGCAAAAAGCTGGGGGGTCTAGCTTTTAGCTTTTAGCTTTTAGCTTTTAGCTTTTTTAAATTGCTTTTTTACTTTGCCAAACACTTAAAAAAGCTAAAAAAGAGATTACCAGATTTTAATCCTATCCAAGTAGGCTCTAAGTTTTGTTTTTCATCTTTAAAAGGAAGATGTATACTCCAAACAAGCAATAAACAAAACAGTTCTTTATCAAAAAAAAATGGAAGCATACTATTTACAATTCTACAAGCTAAGGGAACGGCTCTTAGTACGTAGCATGATTTTCAAGTCTCACAAGAGAACAATTTAGCTATAGCAGAGCAAGGCTAAAGCCGTGAAGTGAAAAGGAAAATCCTACTTTTCAACTGAATCAAACATGAGCTGATAAAAGGACCATAACATCAGTTAAATCCTAGAATAGAAATTAAAAACTTTCCAATTCAACAATTGGTTATCACATAATGTTGGAGAGATACAGAAAGAAAGCATCAAAAATAAGAAAATTATTAAGAAAATTTGCCGGTAATACCTCATGCGGGCCACCTGGGTTGTGACTTGCTGTCAATATAAATGCCCCAGTAGCTTTAGAACCCTGTATTGAGGATGACATATTATGTTAACAGATACTGGAATTAAGTAAACCCATATCATCGAAAAGGAAAGGGTATGAATAAAGCAATCTGATGTAGCTTTAGAGGCAAAGTACTTACATCATCCCCGACTCTCTCACGAACAACAGCTGATACAGCAGGAGTGGACAAAAGTCCATTTTGACCAATCCAAACGCGTCTTACTCCATTTGCTGCTGCCATTTTTGTAATGATCTGCAATGAAACAGACCAAAGCGGTTACATTCTGAATTATATCCTTCCATTAAGACATAACTGTTAAGCAAGTTAGGCATCGGGCCTCCATAAAAACATGAAAAAGAAACTCTGTTTTGTTTCAGAATGTCCCTTATGCATTAGAGAGAACATTTTTAAATTATTGATTGTGCTAAAGCAAACAAACAATGCAAAATAAAGAATTGCATAGCAAAAACTTGATTAATAGTACTTGGATGGCATCCTTCGAATAGTATCGTCCATCACCAGAAACCACAAGTGTAGCACCTGCACAGCAAAAGTGTGATTAGAAGAAGGGACAAGACAACAAATCATCAACTGACCCCCCCAAAAAGGGGATATATCTATCAGCTCTCCATTCAGGGCGGATCTATATAGAATGATGGGGCTTACACCCCACCGGACCCCTAGGTTGGAACTTTGTGTATATATGTATAAGAAATATAATAAATACTAACTGTGCCACCCGGACTAATAGTTGAACATATGGTGCTAGTGGTGAAGGGTCAAATTTCGCTGTCAAGAGACGCGATTTCAAATCTCATGTGGTGCACTATTTCATAAAGCTTTTTGTAGAACTTTTTAACTTGATCTTTGCTGACCTCTTTTCTATTCTTAATTTTTGCTGACTTTCTTTTTCTTCCTTTTTATTTTAAGCATAAAATATAAGTAGTTTCCTTCTTCCAAGTTGTATGTTTTGCGTTAAGTTGTCATAATTATTACATTTTTCAATTGATCGATTTGTCAATATACATCGAAAAGACGAATAACCCAAAACGAAGCGCAAAATTGATCACAGAGGCTAAATGTTTACTTTATTTGGACCGTATAAATAGCAACCCTTTTACATTCAAAGCAATGTGGCACTGAAACCTCCAAATCTCAGATTCCCTTCTGCTTCCATAACATGCAAGAAATGTAGAGACATTCATCCGGAAAAGGAAAACATAAATTTCCTTACCTTTAACTCTGTCAGCTCCAATGGCATTGAATGTTGCCTGAACAAAATTTTGCAAGTAATAAGGTTGTATGAACACCTTCACCTGAAACAGCCCAACCAACTTCATGTTAGACTCAAAATCGAAAGCCATTAAGATAACAGCGCACAAACAAGCCAAGACACTCTATATGGACTAAAGATCATGCAGAACTACTGATTTTCCAGAAGTTCAGGTTCATTCATGAGTCAGCTAAACTACAATTTAAACTACCAGCCTTGGAAATATTCAAACAAAATGCAGAAAGAGTTGCAAAGAAGATGAACATAACGGATAAATTAATCTGTTGTTTCAGCTGTCTCTTGAAGAACCACATGAATCTTTGAGGCTTTCATTCTTACAGGAATGTGAAGGAAAACAAATTAGTAACAAGCCAATTGTCTAAAAGCAATAGAGTTTAAGAACATCACTGTAACTTTTTGGGAGTCTGTAATTGTGTGTCTGTGTGTGTTTTCTTTTTTAAACCACCCACTTCCTCTTAGTATAACTCAAGCTAGTCTGATATAGTTTACCATTAAGCTAATACCTATTGTAGGGAACTATGTTTCGCTAACATAGTTAGCACTCTTTTTGCTGGGTCATGAATACTCCCTCCAACCCAATTTGATCAGTGTTTTCAGCTTAGAAAAAAATGAATTTAACCAATTCACAGAGATATATTTAACTTGATTAAATTTTTTCAAAAAATGAATCATATACTGCTTCAGAAAAAAAAACTGATCGAGGACTGACAAAGCCATCATAAACTAATTGACTGCTCTTTGTCCTTAACCATAGTTCATAGTGTTACTGGCAAGTAAGAATTCATTACTTGTTCTAACTTAAATAGCTTAGTTTATGTCCAAAGCAGTGTTGTCAAAGACGCGCTTAAGCCCTGAAGTGAGGCTCAAGACGTGTTGAGCACTTCCCGTCGCTTAATGTGAGTTTCAGTCTCGTCATCAAGGTTCCAAGGCATACTTTTCCTTGCCAATGAGCGACACTAAACAATTGATACTTTACTTTATTGTAACTTTTTTTCCAATTTCTTTGTTCAAATATTTGTCATTTGTGCTTATTATTATTATTCTTGGACTAAAAATATATTAAAGTTCATGCTTTATTTGCGCTTTGTGCTTAAAGCCGCAATGGACCTTAGAGCTTTTTTGCACTTTTTGCTTTTGATAACACTGGTCCAAAGAAGCATGCATGAGGAAAAGTCAATATGATCACAAGATGATGCAGGCGAATTCCATTAGGTTGTACACAAGCAGAAACAAAATTAACTTCCACAGAGACGCTTGTCACACCATTTGATATTTTCATTTCCATCTACAAGATCCCATTCGCTTACAATTTTAATTCCTTAGATCTATACCTGCTGATTACAATTTGTATATGTAATTTATGGAATAGCAAATAAGTGCAAGCAAATCCAATGGAAAGTGGATTAAACTCGACGAGTACAAAAAACAAACTAATAAAAGCAGCTGGAAATTTCACGGGAAGGAGATAAAACCGTGCTTCCACGGAGATCAATTAGAAAATGTAGCAAAAGTGATGAAAACAGTTGAAATTTTCCACTAAGAACGAAGTGTTAATTTGATTTAGCTTCATTTGTTTTCAGGTTTACCTTCTTACGGAGACCGGAAGTACCAGGCTTCTGGCCTTCAAACGGCGTCGTTCCGACGCGAGTAACCTTGAATATCACCATTTTCTTCACTGGGAAACGAATCAACAGCACACAAAATTAGCAGAAAACACAAAACGCAGAGATTCACACACATACAGGCAAAAGAGTTTACATCTACATTGGATACACGTACACTGTTAGAGAGAGAGAGAGTCTTAGATCTGAAGATTGGAAAGATGAATGAGTGAAGAGAGTGAAAGACTATTACTTATATTATACCCAAACCCAAAAATAAAGCTGATGAAAAGAAGGAAATAAAGGGAATATTATGATGAGGAAGGATAGGACATTTTGTGGCTATTTTCCTTTTTCTTGTTTTTACTAGGTCGTACTACTCATCCGTAAATGGGGGAGGGGAAAATTTTTGGTAAGAACCGATAAGCGCACTACTCTTTTCGTTCATTTTTACTTGTCATATTTTGCTTTACAAAAATTAAATTGACATAGATTAATTTAATATTTCAAATTTAAAAATTTATATGGTCGAAAACTATACGAAAAGTGTTATAAGTTGCAATCTTTCTCATATTAATATGATGAATAAATACATCTTAAAATATTGGTTAAAGTTCATGCAGTTTGATCTCAAAGAGCGAAACAGTGACAAGTATAAGTAAACGGAGAAAATAGAGAATGCAAACCATTAAAAAGTAATTTGGTGGGATCTTCAAGAATGCCCCACCCCCACCCCCCACCCCCGATCCTCCCTTCCTCCAGCTCCCTCCCTTTATTTTTTGAGTTATGGAAGTAAAACTCAAAAAGTTAGAAAAAGATGGTAATAGTCACGGAGGAACACATTTGACAATTTCACTCTCTAGAAAAAAGAAAGATCTATCATTACAAATCTAATTAGCCAACGTAAATTTTTTTGACGACCATGCTCATTTTGGCCCCTAAACAATCCTCCTTGAAGGTTGTTCAGCCACTACTGAATAATACCACAAACTATATTAATCACACAGACTATATCATATGTTGCAATGTTATCATTCACAAACCAGACGACCACAACTAATTCACAACCATTGCTCATAAAATCAATATTTTATCTATATGGAAAACCTAGAGGATCATAGGGGAGGATGACGATATGGACTAGATGATTTTGGATGAAAATCTCCAATATACATTTGTTGAAAAGTTTTCATATGGCTAACCAAACATTGACAAATTACGCAAGCTAATACCTAAACAATGTGAACTAAAGGGAGAATGCAACATTTGTTTACTTCGTAATAGGTATGTCCTAATTAGTGCAACATTATTGGAAGACTATGTTGATAGTGTTGTTATTTTAGTGAATGAGAATTTATATGTGCAAGAAAATAAAGAGTAAGACTCAGTTGATTAGAGTATTACAAGGTCGGCTTGGTTTACCAAAGTAAGTCAAGTACCAAACATGAGTAAAGGAAGAAGACTGAAGTTAAAAAAGGAAAACAAGCATGTGAAGAACCAAGAATAAAGGAAAACGGAGTTAAGAAAGAAAGAAATTATATCAAGTATCAAGATGATCTCATTCCAAAAGGAACAAATCAAGCGTCAAAAATTATAGTCAATATCGCAGGAAGGAGAAAGACAAAGAGTTAACGCCGGATTGAAGGGACTAAAATCAGTCCACCCTTATTCTTGAGAATAAGATCTTTCATATCCTTTTTTCAAGGATCAAATCTCTTGGGTTGCGCTCCTCTTCAAGACCTCAAACGGCTACTTCTCCAATGATTTAAAAAGGGGCCTTTGACGGTTGAAGAAATCATGCAATCTATCTCTACCATCTCTAGTTTTTTGCTATATTTTTATTAAGCATTGTAATACTCTAATTTTACTGTGTATTGAAAAAATAGGATAAAAAAATATAGTTGGCAAAACTTTGTATCAAAAGAGAAAAGAAAGATTTTGAGTGTAGGATTGGAACTATACTCTCAAAACTTGTATTAACCCAAATCACCAAAAAAACTAGTAGAAACATCCCTTACAACCTAGGGGGAACTGGATTAAGATCCATTTTGGATACCAGGAAGTATAAAAATATTTGGTGTCAACTTTATTTTCAGCACTTTAATTTGTAATTAGCTTAACTACTTTTTTGCTGCTTAGCGGTTGACTGCTTGTTCTAAGTAGTCGACTGAAAAAATCAAAAAAGAGCAATTCCCCCCCCCCCCCCCCCCTTGCACTTTCAATTGATATTAGAGCAAGGATTCACAAAATATTACTTAATCGAAAGTGAGAAAAAATCATGGCTCAACATGCTACTGTTGATGCACTATTTCAAGAAGGGACTTATAAACAAGGCCTCTCCACTTCAATGGCAAGCACTTTTCTCACTGGAAAGAAAGGATGGAGACTTTTATAAAATCCTACAATGTCATGGTATAGAGAGTCATTATCATACCCCAAGCCTACCCCCTGGATGCGGCACGATGGTTAGAGTCACAAGTGACCCCAAGCTAACTCATGACTTGGCATACGACTGAGATACAAATTGAAAGATAATGCGGAAGCTAAAACGTGTGCTGAGCTCTTGAAAAAAATACTATAATAAAATAAACTTTCATAAACTAAAATGCAAAGTCATTTGAAGAACTGATACAACTAATTGACTGACTTCTATGAAGCCTCTACTGACTCTGATAAGATCCCAATCGGGGATACCAATTAAAATCTTTCAAATATGCAGAAATTAAAGATAGATGAGAAGTGAAAAAATAAAGGCTTAATTGAATTCACAACTAAACCAAGAGGGAAGAGAGCTTGAATTCCATAGAAATAAGAGAATCAAATGAATCCATAAATGAGCAATCTCAAGTTAAAATCAAGGTAAAGGAGTTTTAGATCAATAATGGAAATCCACCCATTACTAACCTAGATTAACACTAACTACACTAAGCTAAACTATAGGAAATCCACCCATTAACAAGCTACACTCAAAAGAGTTCTTCAATTCTCAATTCAACATAATCTAAGAAATGAAAATAGCTAAGGCATCTATTTATAGTATGCCTCTTACAAACATAGCCCGAAAGTGGCTATTTAAAATAAGGCCCAAAAGTGACCTTGGAAGACTGCATAGGTCATACATCATGTGCGAAGTGAGGTGCAAAATGCACTATCCATTACGCTGGTCGCATATGGCTTCGCACAGCTCTGGCAGCAACCATCTTTGTGTTGTATTCTCCCTCTTGCTTCCAAGCAATCATCCAAATGTGGGATTACTTCATTTGGAGTGTAATGAGGCTCTTCCAAGCTCCCTTTTATGCTTCAAGGGTGAGTGTGGCGCACACTTGAATCCTCTTGTCTAGACCTTGAAGTGTAAGTCTAGCATGAATGTTGCTGAGTGATATCGTATCATCCTCCCCTCTTAAAAAGGATTCATCCTCGAATTCAAACCTTGCAAAAATATAGGAAGGACAAACAAACACAAATTCCTCATAGTATGAGGGTTAGCACAAGTAGTAGCATGCCAAGGAGGCACCCTTGGAGGGTCTCCGGGGTCAAAGGGATATAAGACCCACTTAGCTTGGTCAAAAAGACATTTGTACCAATCAAAAAAATCCCTACCTATATAGGAAACAAATCAAATACAAACATGGACATCATTATATGCAAAGATGTAGTAAAGAAAGTTGCTAAAGATACTAACCTCATCTAAGGTGTTCTCATAAGTAAGACCACAAGAAGATGAGATAAGATGTTTCAAGCATATCTCTTTACCTCATCTAAGGTGTTCTCATAAGTAAGACCACAAGAAGATGAGATAAGATGTTTCAAGCATATCTGTTTCTTAAGTAACTTTTGAAGGGACGTAAGATCATAAATGGAGTCATATTACTAGAGGGATTGAGGACTCTATTAGATACCAATTCAATCAACAACAAATGGTCCTCCCAAAAAGTTGGGTTCCCTCCAATCATGAGCCTAAGCATGCTCCCAAGAGTCCAAGTCACTACTTCAAGATGTCCATCCCAAGAGGGTGACAAGAAGTTGATAATACAATCTTGGTACCAAGTGTACTCCATGGACTCTCCCACAAATAATTAATTGACTTGACATTCAAAAGTTGTAGCTCACACAACTGAAGCACAAGTGTGTCAAACAAGTATACAAGTAGATAAGTGGCACCCACAATAGGCAATGACACATTTTCCTTAGAGTCCATAAGAGTTACTAGCATGAGATCACACACTAGCAAAGGATCTCCGAGGTCAAAAGGATAGGAGACCCACATGTCTTGATTTCTCAAACAATCACACACTTCAAGTAGTTTTCTACCTTTACACAATGTATTTTGAACACAAGTATGAACATCATCAAGTATAAAGAGGTAGTAAAGAAAGGTCTCTCACAAAATAACCTCATCCATGGTGTCAACGCTTGTAAGCTCACTATTAGATTCAAGAACACAATCAAGCATACCAATAGGGTTAAGTCAATCCAAGGGACAAGTATCAAACTTTAAACAATTGTCACCTTCCTCTTCCAAATAAGAATTTCCAAATTGACCTACACCACCACTAGGATCAAAGAGACAAGAATTTAAGTCATCACATGAATTAAATAGCTCATCCTCATATTTATCAAACTAGGGTGGGGTGTCATACAAAGAATCATATTTATCACCAATTTCATAAGGATAATCACTAATTAAGTTTTTCAAATAGTCAAGAAAATCAATGTTATCACCCAAAATGTAATGCCCTGAACTTTCCAGCAGTATAAGACTAAGTGAATGTTGACAAAGGTATTTAAACTCGAGTTAGTAAGGTGGTATTTGAGCTAAAAGTTTAAAGTGAAGTGTTACATTAAAGTAAAGGGATTACGATTTAGAAAATAGAATAAAATAAGTGAGGTGCTTGCTTGACTTAATTAAGCTAGTAGGTGACAAGTAGGTGCATCACCTACTTAAGCTAAAAGGACCAAGTTGGTGCATCACCTACTTAGACTGATGGGCCAATTAGTAGCCCATGTCAAGTGAAAGAAAAGGATTTGGAAAATAAGAAGAATGGCAGCCCAAGGCCCAATTTGTTAAAGCCCACAAAGAATCAATTAGAACGGCTAAGTAGGTGCATCGCCTACTTAGCAATGTGTGGTCCAAATTAAAGACAAATGGTGGTTGCAAATGAGCATAATAGAGGTGGCAAAGAGAGGGCCTATTAAGGCCAAAAATCTGATACAAATCTCTTATGTTCTCTCATCCAAATTTTAAGTCAATCAAGGTTACATCTCTCTCTCTCAAGATGAAACAGCCGCCCTGAAATTCTCCCTAGGGTTCTTGGAGAATTCTCCTCTTTTATTGTTAAGTTAAGTAAGTAATTCATGGATTTAATTGATTCTACCTTGGAATGTTATGGGAATTATGTTCTTTATGTTTAAATTATTGAGCAGACCTCTCCAAGATTTGCAGTCACATTTCTCTTTCAATTCTAAGAGATTTATTTTCTTCTGTGGTTCAATCTTGAAGAAAAATTAAAAGTATTGAAGAATCCAAGTTAAGAGAATAAATTTTTAGATATTAAGGTAAGGTTACTGCCCATTTTATCCCTCCTTATGTGTGACTTTGGGTGAAGAATTATAGATGTGTTGTTACTCACGGGATAGTGATTGGAAGCCGTGAGTTCAAGATTTTCTTATTGTGTTGAAGAATTTTGGGACTGCTTATAGGGTTGTTTTACATGTAATATTGTTGGGGCAGTTTGGATGATCAAGGAAAGGCTGCGCAAAGTGGATAAGGAGGGTGTGGTGATACACCAAGTGTTTGAGTATTATACGGGCTTACTGCCCGTCAAGTGCTTAACTACTATTTCAAAAGGCCTACATTATGATTAGCTGCTAATATTAGCTTCATTACATACTTATATATTAGATTAACACCTTAAAGGAAAGGCTGAACTGTTGTAGTCACATTAGTCAAAAGCTAAGGTATGTAAGGCTAAAACTCTCTTTTGTTACAAAGGCACGAACCCTTGTGACATGTTTCTCTTATATGAGTCAATAAGACCCTAGATTACACATGTTAAGAGTGTTCACATGTTGGATACACATTCTGTCCATATACTGTTATATTGCTTCAATTGTCTATTTGATCATATAACTTTATTAGATCACATGTTTACATGTTCCTTTCATTGGATATCCCCTCCATCATGTTAGGCTAGATTCTACCTCACAGAACCCTTACTTGCTCCACTATACAGTTTATATGCCCTTACCTGTTATGTGCACTTGTCCCTAATTTGAATATTCCTATGTGCCTCATTAGTTCCCATATTCATGTACTCTTTCAGTTGATATCATCTACAAAGTATTTAGCTATCGTATCATTTAATAGATCCTTATCTCTTTTTTTGAGGAGTTATGTGACTTCAGTTGATATGCACATATGCTTTCACTTGAAATGTCTTAAGTGTTCATTGTGTCATTACTACAGCAAGCTCCATGAGTTCTTCTCTAAGTTAAATGAGGTTCATTGTGTCATATAAGTTCCCAAGTATTACATGGATGTTACATTTTCTCTCTATGTCATTGTTACTGCCTTACATGCATATTCACATGTCTTCTACTACTGGTCTATGGTTCCAAAGCTCAATAATGATTATGACCACCAAAATAACAATCTCAAAGATTAAAAAAACTACGTGAAGCAATCTGTATATTTATGGGTGGTATCCCATGGGTAAAATCCTAGCATGGGTCGATCCCAATTTATGTATTTATGGATGGTATCCCAGGGGTGAAAGCCTAGCATGGGTCAATCCCAATTTATATATTTATGAGGACAGCATCCCGGGGATTAAATACCTAGCATGGGTCATCCTCTTCTAACATTGATCAGTTGGTCATTTGTACCACATTCCTTACAAAGATTATAAAGAAAAGAAGAGTAAGGAAAAGAATGTAATGTAAATGATTCCACAAGTGCAAGCAAAGGTGGTCTTTTATTATTTTCTAAACATTTGTTCACAGTAAATAATGTAAAGCATAGTAGCCCAAATGTATAATGTATCATTTGACCACATGATAACGAACAATCATAAGACACTGGAAAAATGATTACAGAGTGTAAATGCATGACTTAGAGTTTCGTAAGATACTCTCAGTAAAAGTATATCTCAGTTGAGCACATTATTGATTCTCTCTCTTGTGCTTCTATTTGTTACTTGTTATTCTGTCTGCTTTACATACCAGTACATGTTACATATGTACTGACGTCCCTACGATTTGGAGGCGCTGCATTTTCTTCAAATGCAAGACAGGTACACAATATAGCAAGCATCCTCATTAGGCATCTTTTGTATATTAAACTGAGCATTTGGTGAGCTTCACTCTTATCTGGAGCTAGTATGTGTCGAGTACTCTTTTAGTTATACTTATAACTATAGTTTCTGTATGTCAGGGCCCTGTTCCGACCATTTGATAGTTATATAGTCATAGATTTTATGAGAGGCTTCATAGACATTGTAAAACTGTCATATGTATTTATAGTTTTATTTGCCATTTGTATCAGCGTGCTAGCTGGCCAGTATTATATATATAGTTTCTTCTTAGCAATTCTATTTGCATAGTTCATTTGCTCATCTTAGGTCATTTATATAGCATGTAAACATATGGTACTTGTCTGTCTCACCCAAGCTTGGGGCGTGACAAATTTGGTATCAGAGCACTAGGTTCAAGTGTCCCAGAGAGTCTATGAAGCCATGTCTAGTAGAGCCTTACTTATGAATGTGTTGTGCGCCATATTTATAATTAGGGCGCTGCTTGGACATTTAGGAAATGTGACCTTCTTTCATAATCCATATCGTGCGATAGAGCTAAGTTATAAGAAGTCTATTCCCACTCATACTCTGATCGTCATTCAGATTTTGCCTACCAGAGGAAAGGCCAGAGGTGGCCAAAAGTGCAGCACTAGTACTGCCTAAGAGACAGACTTCAGAGAAAGGTCTCAAGTTATCAAAATGCAAACTAGGGATTATGAGAGCTCATTCAGTTTGACCCTCATTTTATTTCTGTACAGGTTCCCACATAAGGAAGGTTTATAGAGGTTTATGTATTACTTATATCTACAACTGCATTTGCACCATTTGTATCACCCCCTAGTTTATCTAAATAGGATATGAGAGAGTGTATTCATATGCTCTCACACAATGAATGATTGCCTAGTTCCAGTGAAAGGGCTACGATATTTCCCAATGCATCTTCTTAGGATGATACAACCAGTTCCTGAATTTGAGATTTCCTTCACATGACTCCTCCGGTGGTTATAGAATCTGATCCTATGGAGAGAATTTAGTACTTCATCAGTAATATACACATAACCTTCAGGGTTACATATGTATTGGAAATAGAAGTTGTTCAACTAGCTTGTATCAGTTGAAAGATGTGGCAATAGCATGGTCTGATAGGTGAATGTACCACAATAATATTGACTAAAGATATCTCTAGTTAGCTGATATGGCCAAGATGTTTACTGGATATGTTCATGGTTGGCTTTTTAAGATATGACCACCCCAAATAGATAATAATATGTGATCCCTTTTGAGGTTAGAAGACTCGAGATAGGTGTTTTAATTGTTTTATATAAAAGTATACGTATTATAGTGCCCTCATGTGATCTATGTTTTGGTTATAGAGGAGTATTTGACTAACTGTTAAGGTTGAAAAATGTTGAGAGGTTAGACATAAGTTATGATTTGTTAGAATATTGTAAGAAGATGAAGGTGTAATGCCAGTTAATCACTAGCAAGAGAGTATTTGGTTACATATGAAATAAAGGAGAATGATATTTGAATACCAAAGAATGAGTGTATACACAGACTAGAACTCCCAGCTAGAGAAATATGGGTGAGTACAGTCCCCTAGTAGTAAGAAGGCGACATATATGAGTATTGGAAGATGCTACAGAAAGGTGACATAGGTTGTGCCATTATTATAGGAATGCTTATTAAGCATGTGGCATAAGAAGAGATATCGACTCTCCAACCTTAACCAGTTGCAAAGACGCACCCCGAAAAAAAAGTGTTCCTGAAGAACTTTTTGAACTTTTGTCAGACAGAGAAATCATTTTAGTATCGATGTGAATTCTGGTACCCAATCTCAATAGCTATAAGAACAAAAAGGGCAATCAAAAAATCACTTTGATAGAAGATACATTGACCTGTGTGGTACCCTAGGATGTACCTGCATTATTTGTACAAAATAAAGATGGTTCATTATGCATATGTCTGGAGTTAGATGAATAAAGCTACTACAAGGTTCCTGTGATATATGTATGCCCATAACAGAGCAATCATAGCTCAACTAAAGGTAAGGACGGTTGATCATATACCAGTTGTTGTTATTAGTTCCCTTGCATGGAAAGGGGTCAAAGCACCCTCACTTGTTATGCCGTTATGGCAAATCTATTAGCATGGACAAACTTAACTTATTGAGCCCAAAGTGGCTAAACCTCATATTCCATAAAATCATGAGATGAGTTTGCATGTTCTTGATATTATGTAATTAGCAGTTTCAGCTTCTTTGATGAGAAATGCGAAACAAAAAAGAAAAAAAAGATCGTGTGTAAAAGATCATTGGTTATAGTGCCCTCAAGATTCATTTGTTCATTTGCTTATTTGCTTATTTGAACCTTAATAAGGTATCAAACATCAAGTGTAATGATGTATCACCAGCCAGTAAGAGAGGCATAGTTAGCCTCGATCCCCTAATACTACATAAGATTTTATAGGGGATTTCTCCTCTATCCTTGTCCCAATGTTTAGATATGCTCAGAAAGCGGCCCAATTCTAATGGTTGGAACACCTGTGAAAAAAATAATTCTCAAGAGCTAAAATAAAACATGGAAAATAAATTCCATATGCTTTGAGGAAGTGAAGAAGCACTAGCAAAACTATCCCACTCGTGATTTAGAACTAGAGGCAGCATGCTCGCACATAAGATATGACAGGGTGTATATATGGGATGTCTCCTAGTTTTCAGAGTCTCTGGTTTCTTATATAATTATACGTGTTACATGCGTCATAGCTCATTTGTTGGTATGTTATTTGCACTTTGTGTGGATTATTTGCTCACATGTTACATACATGATAGAACACTAACATATAGGTATTATACGTTTTATAGAACCCCCATTTATATACTATCTATTTCACAGGACCTCGGCCTATACAATATATGTTTCACCCGTTACTTACCACAAATCACTTGTTTACTTATTATATGCTATATAAACTTTTTGTCTATATGTTACATGCTTCATAGATTACTTGCTTAAGTATTACAAGCCCCATAGGTCATTTTGCACGTGTCATATGCTCACTTGCTCATATTTCATATATACTTGTTCATGTGTTAGTCCACTTATCCATGTGATATGGTCCCCTAGTCACATGATTCATGTTTCATGGTTCGATTTCTTATATGACTACATGTCTTATAGTACACTTGCTTATAGGTTATATATGTTTTTGTAGATTTAGTACTCATATATTATGTGCTTTTCTTCCATTTGCTTAACGTGTTCTACAGCCCACTTGGACACGTACTATATTTCTTTATATAATTCATCTGCCCATATGCTACATGTCTTATAGTTCATTTTCTTACATGCTACATTATAGTTCATACACACATATGATACATGCTTTCATTGATTACATATTTTTATAGCTCAATTTTCCATATGTCATATGTCTATTAGGTTCACATGTTCATAATATTGAGTGCCCTTTTGTGCTAATTATCTACTTATATGTCATGGACCCTATGTGACTTATTTATTCATATGTTATCTGCCCCTCTGTGCTTAGTGACTTAAATATTAAATATGTTGGGATAAAGTTCCCCCATATCATAGTGAATCAAGGATTTTACCAGAAGATGTTGGGCACATATGAGAATTTTAACACAACCTCCCCATAGACAGATGGCTAACCAAGTTGCCCTTCAGGTGTGTTTGCACAAGATTAGAGTTTCACATTGTTAACCATGTGTTCTTATAAGTTTCACCTATAAAAGGCATCATGAGATTTTTTGGAAAGAAAGGAAAGTTGATCCCTTGATAAAAGGCTAGGAGGCCTATGATTTCATGTGTCATTCTACAGAAATTTAGGGGAGATCCATTCTTTATTGTTCCTCCTTATATGATTCTAAGTTTCACTAGAATTTGTTTGCTTGATATCTCACTCACATGTCATGTATTCCACTTGTCCAGGGAATAAAACGAGATAAGCTATGCTATACCGAAATAGTCTTCATTCAATTACATAGCCAAGAAAGGAGCCTTATTTGCCATATGCTCATTTCATGTGTTATATCAGTTGAGACGCCATGTGAGGATTATCTATATGTGTTTTAGTTACATGACAGGTTTTGGATAGTCCTGTTCACAAAGGAAACTCTGCAATTTTTTTTGGGGGGGTAAAATCAAAAGTTAATCTCGTTTTAAGCTACACCTCTCATTCGAGGATGAATGATCCTAAGGGGGGATGATGTAATGCTCTGAACTTTCTAGCAGTATAAGACTAAGTGAATGCCTACAAAGGTATTTAAACTCGAGTTAGTAAGGTGGTATTCGAGCTAAAAGTTTAAAGTAAAATGTTACGTTAAAGTAAAGGGATTACGATTTGGAAAATGGAATAAAATAAGTGAGGTGCTTGCTTGACTTAATTAAGTTAGTAGGTGACAAGTAGGTGCATTACCTACTTAAGCTAAAAGGACCAAGTAGGTGCATCACCTACTTAGACTGATGGGCCAATTTGTAGCCCATGTTAAGTGAAAGAAAAGGATTTGGAAAATAAGAAGAATGGCAGCCCAAGGCCCAATCTGTCAAAACCCACAAAGAAGCAATTAAAATGGCTAAGTAGGTGCATCTCCTACTTAGCAATGTGTAGCCCAAATTAAAGACATATGGTGGCTGCAAATGAGGACAAGAGAGGTGGCAAAGAGAGGGCCTATTAAGGCCAAGAATCTGATACAAATCTCTTATTTTCTCTCATTCAAATTTTAAGTCAATCAAGGTCACATCTCTCTCTCTCTCTCTCAAGATGAAACAACCACCCTAAAATTCTCCCTAGGGTTCTTGGAGAATTCTCCTCTTTTCTTGTTAACGTAAGTAAGTAATTCATGGATTTTACTTGATTCTACCATGGAAAGTTATGGGAATTATGTTCTTTATGTTTAAAATGTTGAGCAGACTTCTCCAAGATTTACAGTCCCATTTCTCTTTCAATTCTAAAATATTTATTTTCTTCTTTGGTTCAATCTTGAAGGAAAGTCAAAATTATTGAAGAATCAAAGTTAAGAGAATAAATTTCCAGATATTGAGGTAAGGTTACTGCCCATTTTGTCCCTCCTTATGTGTGACTTTGCGTGAAGAATTATGGATGTGTTGTTACTCACGGGATGGTGATTGGAAGCTGTGTTCAAGATTTTCTTATTGTGTTGAAGAATTTTGGGACTTCTTATAGGGTTGTTTTACATGTAATATTGTTGGGGCAGTTTGGATGATCAAGGAAAGGCTGCGCAAAGTGGATAAGGAGGGTGTGGTGATACACCAAGTGTTTGAGTATTATACGGGATTATTACTGGTTAAGTGCTTAGCTACTATTTCAAAAGGCCTACATTGTGATTAGCTGCTAATATTAGCTTCATTACGTACTTATATTATAGATTAACACCTTAAAGGAAATGATGAACCGTTGTAGTCACATTGGTCGGAAGCTAAGGTATGTAAGACTAAAACCCTCTTTCGCTGCTAAGGCACGAACCCTTGTGACATGTTTCTCTTATATTAGTCAATAAGACCCTAGATTACGCATGTTAAGATGGTTCACATATTGGATACACATTTTGTCCATATACTGCCATATTGCTTCAATTGTCTATTTGATCATATAACTTTATTGGATCATATGTTTACATGTTCCTTTCATTGGATATCCCTTCCATTGTGTTAGGTTAGATGCTACCTCACAGAACCCTTACGTGCTCCACTATACAGTTTATATGCCCTTACTTGTTATGTGCACTTGTCCCTAATTTGAATCTTCCCATGTGCCTCATTAGTTCCCATATTCATGTACTATTTTAGTTGATATCATCTACAAAGTATTTAGCTATCGTATCATTTAATAGATCCTTATCTCTTTGTTTGAGGAGTTATGTGACTTCAGTTGATACGCACATATGCTTCCACTTGAAATGTCTTAAGTGTTCATCGTGTCATTACTATAGTAAGCTCCATGAGTTCTTCTCTAAGTTAAATGAGGTTCATTGTGTCATATAAGTTCCCAAGTATTACATGGATGTTACATTTTCTCTCTATGTCATTATTACTGCCTTACGTGCATATTCACATGTGTTTTACTACTGTTCCATGGTTCCAAAGTTCAATAATGATTGTGATCACCAAAATAACAATCTGAAAGATTAAAGAAACTACGTGAAGCAATCTATATATTTATGGGTGGTATCCCATGGGTAAAATCCTAGCATGGGTCGATCCCAATTTATGTATTTATGGATGGTATCTCAGGGGTGAAAGCCTAGCATGGGTCAATCCCAATTTATATATTTATGAGGACAGCATCCCAGGGATTAAATACCTAGCATGGGTCATCCTCTTCTACCATTGATCAGTTGGTCATTTGTATCACATTCCTTACAATGATTATAAAGAAAAGAAGAGTAAGGAAAAGAATGTAATGTACATGATTCCACAAGTGCAAGCAAAGGTGGTGTTTTATTATTGTCTAAACATTTATTCACAGTAAATAATGTAAAGCATAGTAGCCCAAATGTATAACGTATCATTTGACCACATGATAACGAACAATCATAAGACACTGGAAAAATGATTACAGAGTGTAAATGCATGACTTAGAGTTTCGTAAGATACTCTTAGCAAAAGTATATCTCAGTTGAGCACATTATTGATTCTCTCTCTTGTGCTTTCTATTTGTTACTTATTATTCTATCTGCTTTAAATACCAGTACATGTTGCATATGTACTAATGTCCCTATGATTGGGGGCGCTGCATTTTCTTCAAATGCAGGACAAGTACACAACATAGCAGGCATCCTCATTAGGCATCTTTTGTATATTAAACTGAGCATTTGGTGTGCTTCATTATTATTTGGAGTTAGTATGTGTCGAGTACTCTTTTAGTTGTACTTATAACTATAGTTTGGGTATGTCGGGACCCTGTCACGACCATTTGATAGTTATACAGTCATAGATTCTATTAGAGGCTTCATAGACATTGTAAAGCTGTCATATGTATTTATAGTTTTATTTGCCATTTGTATCAACGTGCCAGTTGGCCAGTATTGTATATATAGTTTCTTCTTAGAAATTCTATTTGCATAGTGGTTCATCTGCTCATCTTAGGTCATGTATATATATGGTACTTGTCAGCCTCACCCAAGCTTGGGGCGTGAAACAAAGGATCATTCCTTTTGACACAATCCTTCCCACTAGACGTACTCTCATCTTCTAAGAAGAGATTTCCATCTTTGGAAAGTGTGTTGTGACACCAAAGTGGGTTATCATATAAGTTATAGCCCTCAAGAGGAGCTACCTTATAATAAAGATTCACACCACTAGGTTCTTCATTAGGAGTGACCTGCTCATCCACAAACAAGACATTATCCTTAAACAAGATAGGACCTGTAAGCTCAACACATGGTAAAGACTTATTAAACTCATGTAAAGGTAAGCTATCACTAACTCTTAAGTCACTATCATGGTCATCTACCCTAATAAAAGTGTTGAGATTAGCTTTGTTATCTTGTAGCTCATATGAAGAATCGTCTCCACCTTGGTCATCATTATTGGAGCACATTTGCTCCCTTTGGAAGATTTCAACCACCTCATGATGCTGCACATTTTGAGGTTCCTCATTAGGTTTGCTTTCAAGAATACCTGCACACGTATTAAGACAACTAGACAAAGAAGAGAAGTTACAAGAGTAGTATAAGATTATGACAACCTTCTCACATCACTCCACACAACCTCTTGTTTTTCCTCTCTAGAGTTGTCACTTATCACACTCTTACTCCTCTCAATCTTTTGTCTCTCAATGTCAAGGGAATTGGGACAAGTGCCAAGTATTTCTTGAGAAGGTTTAGAAGATCCCTTCAACTCTAACCTCCACTTTTGTGCACAAGGAGTGGATGTTTCAGCTTCCAGGCTCAACTCCTTAGTGCCATCATCACAAGGAGTACCTTGCTTTGCTTCCACTAGCAACTCCTTAGGTTCATCTTCTAAAGGAGTAGCCTTCGCCTCATTTACTTGCAACTCCTTAGATCTACGGGTAATATACACTTGGTATATCTTGTTTAACTATTCCTCTATTGAAGCACATTCTTGCCTTAATGAAGCAAACTCTTGCCTTATTAAAGCATATTCTTCCCACACATAAGTATGACCTTCTTAAAAATTCGAGAGTGATTCACTTGCACTTGCTTCTTTAGAGGGTATTGGTGGGAAGAGAAGTTTCCCTTCTTTGTTTGCCACATACTTGTACCAATGTTGTGCGTGTGGGATCCTATGACTTTGGGACCAAGGATGTCCCAAATGTATGTGACAAGTATCCATAGGATCCACATCACACTGAATCTCTTCTTGATATTTGCCAAGTGAAAAGAGTACCTTCACATATCTATCAACCCAATATCCTCTTCGAACGGGATAAGGATTTTGCCTTATAATACAAGGTAGCTTTAACCACTCAACCACTTGAGGGGTAATGAAGTTTGTAAAGCAATGGTCATCAAGTACAAGATCATATCGTGTACTACCATAAACATTCACTCTTGTTCCAAGAATTTGCCTCTCCGGGTCATGCCTATCTTAGAACCTTGGATTCCCTCTACTTCCTCTAATTCCATCTCTATATTGTGAACAAGACACTAAGCATTAGGATAGAAAGTATGAGACATGATACTCCTAGAAGTAAGAAATACCCATATACCATCATCCTTCGGATGACTCCTACTTGTCTCAACACATACACTCATGTCCCTTTGATTAGGATAGGAAGTAGTACAAGATGAGGCATAGAATTTAACCTCACAACCTCCACTTCTATAAGGACTTTCAACAAATGAGCCACAAGGTATGTGTGAGAAAGTGTTATACCTCACATTGCCTCCATCTTCATGGTGTGTAGTGTGAGAACCTTCATCATCATCATAAGACTCATCATAAGGTTCTTCTACTCCTTCCTCTTCATCATATGATCTATGAACACTTGCTTCGTATTCACTTATGGAGTAGTAGTACTCAACACCATGTTATTCATGGTCACACGAACCAACATAGCCCTCATTGACTCCATCATAGCCTTCATAGGCCTCACCATTAGTATCGTAGCCTCCACTGCTATAAGCATAGCTTTCCATGTCATAATCATAAGTATCCAAACCTATGGATGACATGATTCCCTATAACTTCCTTGCACTTACCATCAAAACTTAACAAACAATGTTAGTGGCAAAATTCCTCACGTCTCTCGTATTTAGACTCAGAACTCACCTTTCTAGAGTGTCATTCCTAAAGTTGATAGAGAACTACCATTGTCCAATCAATTCACAAGGTCACTTATCTTTTGTGGAAGAATAGATTCTTGTTTCTTGAAAAACGAATGACTCGAATTCAAACGGAAGGATCCAAGAAATGATCAACGAGTTTGTAATATGAGAAAAGCTAGAAGGAATTAGCACGAAATGAAATACGGACGCAAGAAATAATCAACAACTAAGTAGATCAATTACTTGTTGATAATTAGCTTTAAGAATCAAGAGAGGTGAATTATAATCAAGGAAATGGAACTAGGAAGTTAGAACCTGAGATTCGTTGGAGAAAAATTGAAGTTGCAAATATTCATCATGTGCTAAGGCTTGTGCGTTTTGCACCTGTTATTGTGCTCCTCACATATTATTTCACACATGAAACTAGTAGGTTGACTAAGGGGCGAAATCTATGTGCTAAACGCACATGCCATTGTGCTCCTCGGATATCACTTCGCACATGCCCCGAATAGACACCTGAAGCCTCCGATTTTTGTACCTTTTTCTGATTTTTGTACTTCTTTTCTACTAGTACTTGCCCTTTTTGGGAAGTTCGCTTTTGTACTAACACAAGTACTCTTTCTTTTCCTTTTACCTTTGGATCAAACCCACTCTTTTTGCTATTCTTCTCCTCCAAGACTTGAAGAACACTAAGAACAATATGAACTTCAAATTTCCGAAACTTCTTCAATTCAACTCGGATTGATCCCAAATTTTAATTATAGCTTCTCCTCAAGGTAGAGAACAAAGCCCACTACAAATTAGGACCAATCAATCTCAAATCGAGAAGACTCAATTTCTTGTTCTTCAAGTTCTTTAAAAATTCAAACTTCAAAAATGATAGAACCTTCAAATCAACTCCGAATTCTACCAAATTTGAGATTCGTGCTCCTTATGATAGGGAGAACGAACCTCAATACTTTTGAACCTTCAAACCAACCCATATCTTCAAAACCCTCTTGCTTGTTCTTCAAGTTCTTCAACCCAACAATGGTAAAAATCTTAAATCAACTCTAAATAAGATGAAATCCCAGATCTAGACTCAATAAACACTAGACAACACAAATTTAGTGTCAGAAATACAAACAAAACACAAAATCAAAATAATTTTTTTAAAATTTTTCTCAAAACGTTTTTCAACCATTTTTTTTAAATTCATGAACCTAGGATTAAGAATTGATGGAACAATCCTTTAGCCTAAGCTCTGATACCATATGATAAGATCTCAATCGGGGATACCAATTGAAATCTTTTAAATATGCAAAAATTAAAGATAGATGAAAAATAGGAGATGAGAAGTAAAGAAAGAAAGGCTTAATTGAATTCACAACTAAACCAAGAGGGAAGAGAGCTTGAATAGCATGGAAATGAGAGACTCAAATGAATACACAAATGAGCAATTTCAAGTAAACATCAAGGTAAAGGAGTTTTAGATTAACAATGGGAATCCATCCATTACTAACCTAGATTAACACTAACTACACTAAGCTAAACTATAGGGAATCCACCCTCAAACAAGCTACACTCAAAAGAGTTCTTCAATTCTCAATTCAATATAATCTAAGGAATGAAAATATCTAAGGCATTTATTTATAGTATGCCTCTTACAAACATAGCCCAAAAATGGCTATTTAAAATAAGGCCCAAAAGTAACCTTGGAAGACTACATAGGTCACACATCATGTGCGAAATAAGGTGCAAAATGCACCATCCATTATGCTGGTCGCACATGGCTTCACACAACTGTGGCAGAAACCATCTTTGTGTTGTCTTCTCCCTCTTGCTTCCAAGCAATCATCCAAATGTAGGATTACTACATTTGGAGTGTAATGAGGCTCTTCCAAGCTATCTTTTATGCTCCAAGGGTGAGTGTGACTTGGATCCTCTTGTCTATACCTTGAAGTGTAAGTCTAGCATGAACGTTGCCGAGCGATATCGTATTATCCTCCCCTCTTAAAAATGATTCGTCCTCGAATCCAAACCTTGAAAAAACATAGGAAGGACAACAACCACAAATTTCTCATAGTATGAGGGTTAGCACATGGGTTAGCACAAGTAGTATCATGCCAACGAGGCACCCTTAGAGGGTCTCCGATGTCAAAGGGATATAAGACCCACATAGCTTGTTCAAAAAGACAATTGGGCCAATCAAAAGAATCCCTACCTTTATAGGAATCATGTCCCTTTGATTAGGAAAGGAAGTAGTACAAGATGAGGCATACAATTCAACCTCACAACCTCCACTTCTACAAGGACTTTCAACAAATGAGTCACAAGGTATATGTGAGAAAGTGTTATACCTCACATCGCCTCCATCTTCATGGTGTGTAGTGTGAGAACCTTCACCATCATCATAAGACTTATCATAAGGTTCTTCTACTCCTTCCTCTTCATCATATGATCCATGAACATTTGCTTCGTATTCACTTATGGAGTAGTAGTACTTAACACTATGTTGTTCATGGTCACACAAACCAGCATAGCCCTCATTGACTCCATTATAGCCTTCATAAGCCTCACCATTAGTATCGTAGCCTCCATTGCTTTAAGTATAACTTTCCATGTCATCATCATAAGTATCCAAAGCTATGGATGACATGATACCTTATAACTTCCTTGCACTTACCTACAAAACTTAACAAACAATGTTAGTGGCAAAATTCCTCACGTCTCTCGTATTTAGACTCACAACTCACCTTTCTAGAGTGCCATTTCCAAAGTTGATAGAGAACTACCTTTGTCCAATCAATTCACAAGATCACTTATCTTTTGTGGAAGAATAGATTCTTCTTTCTTGAAAAATGGATGACTCGAATTCAAATGGAAGGATCCAAGAAATGATCAACGAGTTTGTAAAATGAGAAAAGCTAGAAGGAATTAGCACGAAATGAAATACGGACGCAAGAACTAATCAACAACTAAGTAGATCAATTACTTGTTGATAATTAGCTTTAAGAATCAAGAGAGGTGAATTAGAATCAAGGAAATGTAACTAGGAAGTTAGAACCTGAGATTCGTTGGAGAAAAATTGAAGTTGCAAAAATTCATCATGTGCTAAGGTTTGTGCATTTTGCACTTGCCATTATGCTCCTCACATATCATTTCGCACATGAAACTAGTAGCACAACACCTGAGGGGCGAAATCCATATGCTAAACGCATATGCCATTGTGCTCTTCGCACATCACTTCGCACATGCCCTGAATAGACACCTGAAGCCTCCGATTTTTGTACCTTTTTCTGATTTTTGTACTTCTTTTTTTACTAGTACTTTTCCTTTTTGGTAAATTCCCTTTTGTACTAACATAAGAACTCTTTCTTTTACTTTTTCCTTTTGATCATACACACTCTTTTTGCTATTCTTCTCCTCCAAGACTTGAAGAACACCAAGAACAATATGAAGTTTAAATTTCCAAAACTTCTTCAATTCAACTCGGATTGATCCCAAATTTTAATTATAGCTTCTCCTCAAGGTAGAGAACAAAGCCCACTACAAATTAGGACCAATCAATCGCAAATCGAGAAGTGTCAGTTTCTTGTTCTTCAAGTTCTTTAAAGCTTCAAACTTGAAAAATGGTAGAACCTTCAAATCAACTCCGAATTCTACCAAATTTGAGATTCGCGCTCCTTATGATAGGGAGAACAAACTCCAATACTTTTAAACCTTCAAACCAACCTAGATCTTCAACACCCTCTTGCTTGTTCTTCAAGTTCTTCAACCCAACAATGGTAAAAACCTCAAATCAACTCCAAACAAGGTGAAATCCCAGATCTAGACTCAATAAACACTAGAGAACACAAATTTAGTGTCTGAAACACAAACAAAATACAAAATCAAAATAATCTTTTTTGAATTTTTCTCAAAACATTTTTCAACCATTTTTTTTATTTTCAAATTTATGAACCTAGGATTAAGAATTGATGAAACAATCCTTTAGACTAAGCTCTGATACCATATGATAAGATCCAAATCAGGGATACCAATTGAAATATTTTAAATATGCAAAAATTAAAGATAAATGAGAAATAAGAGATGAGTAGTGAAGAAAGAAAGGCTTAATTGAATTCACAACTAAACCAAGAGGGAAGAGAGCTTGAATTCCATAGAAATGAGAGACTCAAATGAATCCACAAATGAGCAATTTCAAATGAAAATCAAGGTAAATGAGTTTTAGATCAATAATGGAAATCCATCCATTACTAACCTAGATTAACACTAGCTACACTATGCTTACTATAGGGATCCACCCTCTAACAAGCTACACTCAAAAAAGTTCTTCAATTCTCAATTCAACATAATCTAAGGAATGAAAATAGCTAAGTCATCTATTTATAGTATGCCTCTTACAAACATAGCCCAAAAGTGGCTATTTAAAATAAGGCCCAAAAGTGAACTTGGAATACATAGGTCACACATCATATGTAAAGTAAGGTGCAAAATGCACCATCCATTATACTGGTCGCACATGGCATCGCAAAGCTCTAGCAACAACCATCTTTGTGTTGTCTTCTCCCTCTTGCTTCTAAGCAATCATCCAAATAAGGGATTACTTCATTTGGAGTGTAATGAGGCTCTTCCAAGATCTCTTTTATTTTCCAAGGGTGAGTGTGGCTTGGATCCTCTTGTCTAGACCTTGAAGTGTAAGTCTAGCATGAACGTTGCCGAGCAATATTGTATCATCCTCCCCTCTTGAAAATGATTCATCCTCGAATTTAAACCTTGCAAAAATAGAGGAAGGACAAACAACCACAAATTCTTTATAGTATGAGGGTTAGAACATGGGTTAGCACAAGTAGTAGCATGCCAAAGAGGAACCCTTGGAGGGTCTCCAGGGTCAAAGGGATATAAGACCCACTTAGCTTGGTCAAAAAGACTGTAACACCCCAGAAATTCAAAGCCAAATCTGAACCGTTCTTCATATGTTGTTAGACCAGAACTAGATAATTTTTTTATGTATCTAAGTATTAAGACTTATTCTAAAGTTTTAAAGGTTTATTAGATATGAATTAGGGTCATAAAGAACCTTTAGCTTAAAGTTGATTTGAAAGCTTCCGTACCGATTGAGTTTAATGTTAGATTTTTCAAGGGTCAACTTTAAATGATCATAACTCCGATTCACACCAAATTTGAGATTTGAACTACTTATGATAGGGAGAACAAACCCCAATACCTTTGAGTCTCCAATTTTGCCCATATCTTAAACCCACTTGTTGGACCTTCAATCTTTTCTTCACCCAATAATGGTGAAATCTTCAAATCTTCTCCAAACAAGATCAAATCTCAGATCTAGACTCAATGAATACTAGAGAACACGATTCTAGTATTAGAAACTCAAAAAAAATACAAAATCAAAATATTTTTTTGCAGATTTTCTCAAAAATATTTTTCAACCAATTTTTTTGAAATTTTCAAATTTATGAACCTAGGATTAAGAATTGTGGGAACAATCCTTTAGCCCAAGCTCTGATACCAAATGATAAGATCTCGATTAGGGAGACTAATCGAAATCAAATGCGGAATTGAAATAAGCAAAACATATGTAGATTAACACTAAGAAATTGCAATTATGGGCAACAAGGAAATTTATACCGTTACCTCCCAATTGATTACAGTAACCAAACGATAAACCAACTTGAATCAACAAAGCAGAAGTACTCTAAATGAATCCACAAATGAGTATTCTCATGTAAAATTCAAGCAAAATAAGTTATCAAGCAACCAAGGGAATCCAACCTTAATCACTCACCTAAACTATTAGGAATCCACCAATTGGTACTATTAGGAATCCACCCAATAGATTTCTACACTACATTAACTAATAGGGAGTCCACCCTCTACAATCTAAGAAGCTAAAATCTCAAAGAGATAATTCTATATCAATTCAACAATAACTAAGGAGCTAAAGAGAAGGGAACCCCTTTTTATAGTTATTACATAAAGGCCAAATAGTGACCTTGAAAGATATCCCAACTCGGCCCAAAGCACAGGATGTTCGAAGGGTGTGCAAAATGCACTATCAAGAGTGCGTATTGCCCTTTGCTCTGCACCACCTAAATAGATCATCATTGGCAGCCTTGTGCGGTTGGTGTGCAAAACACACCAGGGGAAGTGCCCAACGCACCCCTGGTCGCACCTTGAGGCAGAAACTCTATCAGCCTCATCTTTACTCCATGCGATCATCCACAAGGTATAGATCCTTGATCTACGTTCTTCAATGGTCTCCAAAGCCTCTTTCTTTATGAATATCATTTGTAAGGCTTGGAGTTCTTTGGCTTGCTTCATTGGGAGAGTAATGAGGCTCTTCCAAGCTCCCTTTTGTTCTCCAAGGGTGGGTATGGCTTGGATCCTCTCGTTTAGACCTTGAGGTATAGGTCTAGCATGAATGTCGTTGGGCGATATCATATCACATTCCCTGCTGACGGGAAGCTATGATCTGTTTGACAATCATCCTGGAAGCGAGCACTGAAACCTATATCATGAAATGATACAACACAAAGAAAGTATACAGCCAGTACTTTAAATATACTGAGCATGTGAGATAATGCACTAACATTAAAATAAGGAGGAATACGTTTATGATAAAAGCATGGCTGAAAACTGGACTAACTATAAACATATATAAAATGCGTAAGTCAAAACTGTCAAACATGGGCTCTTTTACTGAAGAGAGTATAAAATATTTCTAAGTTTTAACCTGTGAGATACATAGACTATAAGATAACTAAGCATACTAAAAATACTGATAAGCTATTTAAAACTGTAAATTGAATTTGTACTACTCAGGCCCAAACATAATATGCATAAAATCTGAAATGCAAGAATATTTTGGAAAATATAATTAAAAGCTATAAAACTGAGTCTGGAGCCTAATACAAAACTACTGAGTCTAATTATATGGGAGAGTCTATTAACTGATATAAATCACGTGAGCTAAACTTGGAGTCCAATGTATACGCCCCATCGAGAGAATCCAATATACCTTGCCAGGGTATAGAGGTATGACTGACATAATCACTAGTTCTGATGCCCAACTGAGGGACTAAATAAACCTATGATGGCACGTAATTCTGGGACCTTAGGTACGTTGAACCCTAGTCCAACTCAGTACTAAGTACTACTCCCAAAACTAATTTCTGATAGCTCTTTTAAAACTAAAGTTTTGGAATGTTGCGTCAAAACTTAACTAGTCTAAAAACCTTTATTATCTAAAAAGCTGTAGGCTGAAACTGACTAATTTTATGCTTTAAAACTGAGTGCTTGTAGACTAGGCTAAATTTTGAAGAAAAGTTAATTCATGTAAAAATACTACAATTTCATGCTAAGTTCTTGAAAAGAAAGCTAATTCGTGCAGAAGATACTGTAAATCCAGGCTAAGTCTATTTTATCTAAATTCCAGGGATTTTAAGAAAATATTCATAAAACTTCATACAATATCACTTAAACATATACAAGAAACATATAGTATCATAAGGAATTCAATTCTGTAAAAATATCCATAGTTGGGTAAAATCGGGCTAAAATTCGCTTCTTCTAAAATCTAGAGTTTTGAAATCTAATTGCAGAAATTCATGTAAAAATCATTCTAACAAGGATAGTAGTCATGTAGAATCATCAAGAGATCGAATTCATAGTAAAACACTTGTTTGGGTAAGAACTCTAGAATCATAACTTGTAAAAATCATACTGAAATCTGAAACTTTGGGAATGAGGGTGAAAGAAAACCCTCATTGAAATCCCACATACCTGGTTGTTTGAAGAATTTTGAACTAGCTTGAGGGTTTGGAAGCCTTGGAGAAGAACCCTGGTTGGAAGCTTGAGAGAACACTTTTCTTTCTTTTCTTTTTTGACTTAGGATTTCTAATTGAGAGAATAAGGGAACTTAGTTGACTAATTCCCCTTTAATCCCATCTAAAAAGGCTAAAATGACTAAGTATTGGAGTTAAGATAATAGTGAAAGGTCCAGAATACCCCTGGAAGGTTTAAATGAAACACTGCTAGAAAATTTTTAAAGCAAGGTTCCACGGGCATAAACCATGGCCCGTGGAATGGACCACCGTTCGTGAAAAGGGGTCGTGCTTCTAGGGCACTTTTTAGGCCTCTGGATTGATTTTCACGAGATGCAACCACAGTCCGTGGTTTGATCCACAAGTCATGGATCACTCTCATGAATCTAAGGCCCTAAAGTGTTCTGCAAGTTCAGTTTCACAAACACAAACCATGGGCCATGGTTTGATCCACGAGCCGTGGATGCCTTCCATGGTTACTGTCTGTCATTTTGACAGACATACATAGTTTAGTAAAATACTAATAACTTTTTACTCCTAACTCAGATTAATGCGCGGTTGGTGACGTGGGAAAGAAGACTCGAAGATCTTTAATTTTGTGGATACTAAGCCACCTAACTCTTTATATTCTAGGATTAATGGTGTCACGACCTGATTTCTCAGTCATGATGGCACCTACAACCCCCCGGTAGGCGAACCAATCCCCGTAACCCAGGACAGTTAGTAATGGGCCACTATCTAACAAATAAGCGGAAGAACAACTTATTAATCAAAAGTAAGGGAACAAGATAAAGAGAATAGATAACATGAATGTATATATACATATGCGGAAACTAAACCAAACCCCAAGACCTGGTATCATAGTATAGAGCCAGAACTACATATCAGGAGTACAAACGATCCAAAATAACGTATACAGATGTCTCCGAATGGTAATAGAGTACATAAAGCAAAGGGTAAACTAAAGCTAAGCCCTGAACGCCAAGAGCTCACCCTCAGTCTGAAGTAGTCCCCAACAGATCTCCAAGCACGAATCACAGCGATCTAACGGTGATGGCCCAAGCTAGGATCTGCACCAAAAGATGCAGGGGGTAGGGTGAGCACCAAATGGGAAGCATAAGGTACCCAGTAGGTATCATAGGCCGACTGGGCACATATAAGATAAAAGCGTAGTAACAGACAGAATAGAAGCAAGTAGCCACAGAAATAAACAAAAAGGTACACAGGAACTAGCCCAGAGGGAAGTCAACAGAACCACATGTGAGGCCAGCAAGCACAATATATACACCATAGGCACAGATGAAAGTAAGAAACAACGCACCTGGGGTCCTTGCAATAACAGTGTATACATAATAAGTTTATGAAATGGATGGTATACCGGTAACCTCAACTGTAAGAAGAGGGAAAGAGTAATGATAGACATGCTCAGAGACAGGAATCAAATTCAACTAATCATATCAATCTCAAATCCAGAAACTAACAGCCTAGCAGTAACCAATTTCATACTTAACCGTAACAGGGAACAATTCTGTAAGTAAATAGCAAAAGTCTACCTACAGTCCCCCGGCCGCCCATACAACCGAGGAACACAAACAAGTGAAAACAAACCCTCTGGCATCCCATACTACCGGAGCGTACAATCAACAAACAACAAACAAGGGTGGAGCCTCAAACAATGAATGGTATGATGCATTAAGATCTTAAGTGAAATGGTATCTCTGTATGTACCTCCTCCGGTGCCGATCTGGCCCAGCAGGTAGGTTCCATGGAAGGACACTGCCCGTATACCTCTACTCCACCGTATACCCTTCCTCCGGCACACGCAGCCCGAATCCCCAGGCCCGGATGGCAAGGTCCATGGAGGTCCCCGACCCCATACTAAAACTCAGTGTCAAAATATGTCATCCGGAAGCAAGTCCGGGTTCAAGATAGAGACCCAGTCTCGAATATGCATGCCCAGACCCTGTCCAGGACTAAAGTAGTGGGAAAATATCTCAAACCCCCCCCCCAAGGGTGACCGGGCATAACCGGGCCTAACAGTAGAAAGTCATCTCAGGTTCTCGGTCCGACCGAGGCTAAAATCATCTCAAGTAGCAACAAAACTCAACTAGCACCCCGGCCCTGCCGAGTCTAGCGTTAATCGTATATATAAATCATAATTTTACCTTCTTTTATCCAAGAATATTCATAAGTTAAATCAAACCATTTCCAATTCATTTCCATAAAAAACGGGCCCCCGGGGCCATGCAAGGTTTAGAAAATAGTGCCAGTAGGCCCGAAGCCAAAACCATAGTAAAACATGGATAAAATCTCTTTATATGAATGGAAATGGTATGATCAAACACAATAGCTGCCCAACAGCTCACAATTAACCTATCGACCCTGCACAGGCCCATAGCTACTCAGCAAGCATAACCAGCCTAGAAGGATAATTCTATGTCCGGGACTCGCGGACATTCCCAATATCCCACCTTCTATGTTCCAGAGTCAACAAGGCCTCACATGACCAGAATGGTAAATAAAACATATCGGCAAGTACTACAAGCAACGGAGGAACAAAAGTAGGCGGACATGAATAAAGCGGTCAAGGTCTGTGGTACCAACCTAATAATCCAGCCCAAGGAAGCCAGCTAGTACAATTTTATCAGATATATGCTAAGTCTAGGGATTTTAAACCATAACCTACCCGTCGTTCGATGACAAGCTGCTAGAACAATGATTTCCGAGCCCGAACCGCTCCGAGAACCTCCAAAATAAAATCAAACTCGAATTCGGGCTTGAATAATTTGACGTAGATAATTGATTTTCTTTTTCAAATATATTTTTCTCAAAAATAAAGCCTCTCACGTGAATGAGTATCTATGAATGTGTAGGGATCTTAAGAAATTAAAGTTGCTGAAATTTTCAAAGTGAAAAATGGGAAAATGCAAAAGTAAATTAGCATGTAAATAGATAGCACATGACTTATATCATAATAATTAATTACTAGTCTCATGGTGGCACTTTATAGGGTGATTAGTGGCAGCACCCATTTGTTACATGTCTCCACAACTTCCACGTGTAAGTGGTGGTACCAACACTATTTAATTTCTCTCCTATCATGTAAGTACTCGGGTATTGTATAAGTTCATGGTAAAATAAATATAACTTTTTGAATATATCAAATTAAATAGAAAATCATTTTCAATAAAACCTACTATATTATAATAATAATTTTCAACATAACTAAGTTTACTATCTCCGTTAAAATATTATAATGTATAAAAATATTATAAAATAAATACATACACAATTATATCATAATAAAAATATTTTTCATAGACCTTTAAAATATTTTAAAAAGGTAATAATAAAAAAATATATATCTTTTTACCACATTCAACTTTAAAATAAAATATTTTTAAATACGCGCGATGCTAATAAAATTCTTAAATTTAGGTTCGCAATTCACCATCGCACGATTTTGATACTCAGCTCCTAAGGCAGGGAATTGATCATAACGACTAATCGAACGGCCAGGGCACCGAACCACCGGTCCCAACAAGCCTTAAATGACTTGGGGATGCTACAAACAAGCTCTAACGGTACAAGGAACGTGGAAATGACCAGAAGAGTCATTACATTATCCACTACTAAAAAGGACTTTCGTCCTCGAAAGTCAAGGACAAGGGAGTACCTGAAGGCTCAAACAGCTGCGGATACTGAGCCCGCATATCTCTCTCGGGCTCCCAGGTAGCCTCCTCCACTGGACGATGCCTCCACTGAAACTTAACAACTGGGATCTCTAGAGACCTCAATCTCCTGACATCTCTGGCCAAAATAGCCATCGGCTCCTCAACAAAGGCTAAACCCTCACCCAACTGAACTGAATCCCCTTGCAACACATGAGACTCATCTAGGACATACCGACGCAATATCGAAACATGAAATATAGGATGTATAGCTGAAAAATCGGAGGCAAGGCTAGATGATAGGCAACGCTACCAACCCTCTGAAGAATCTCAAACGGCCCAATGTACCTGGGGCTAAGCTTTCCCTGCCTACCAAATCTCATCACGCCCTTCATGGGCGATACACGAAAAAACACCAAGTCACCGACACTAAACTCCAAGGCACGAAGCCTACGATCAGCATAACTCTTCTGCCTGCTCTGAGCTGCCCGAAGTCTGTCCTGAATCGCTCGGACCCGATCTAAGGAATCTCGAAGCAAATCTGTACTCTGTGGCCCAGATTCAGAACCATCAAACCAACCAATCAGAGATTTGCAACGCCTACCATACAAGGCCTCAAAAGGTGCCATGCCAATGCTCGAATGAAAACTATTATTATAAGCAAACTCAGCCAAAGGCACAAACTGATCCCACGAACCTCCAGAGTCAAGAACACAGGCCCAAAACATGTCCTCCAGGACCTGAATGGTCCTTTCAAACTGACCATCTGTCTGAGGGTGGAAAGCAGTACTAAGCTGAACCTCTGTACCCAAATCTCGCTGAGTAGCCCTCCAGAACTGAGATGTGAATTGAGTGCCGCGGTCTGAAATGATAGAAGTTGGGACCCCGTGCAACCGAACAATCTCACGAAGGTAGATCTGAGCTAACCTCTCTGCACCTTAAGAAGTCTGAACCGGCAAGAAATGTGCTGACTTAGTCAGCCTATCAATAATCACCCATATGGAATCAAACCCATGAGAAGTACGAGGTAAGCCAACAACGAAGTCCATAGTAATCCCTTCCCACTTCCACTCAGGAATGGGAAGTCGCTGCATCAAACCACCAGGTCTTATGTGCTCGAACTTAATCTGCTGGCAGTTCAAGCACCAAGATACAAACTCCGCTATATCCTTCTTCATACCAGTCCACCAGTAAAGCTGTCTCAAGTCTCTATACATCTTTGCTGTGCCAGGGTGAATGGAGTATCTAGTATAATGTGCCTCATGAAGTATGAACTGAATCAAATCACTAATCCTCGGAACACAAAGGCGACTATCAAACCTCAGAACCCCATCTAAATCTAGAGTAGCCCGACTGTTCTCACCCTGAACAACCTGATCACGAAGGTCACACAACTGCTGATCCTCAAACTGACGGCTCTGAATCTGATCAATCAAAGTAGAACGAACCTCAACACTGGCGAGAACTCTGCTAGGATCCGACAAGTCAAGCCTAACCAAACGGTTAGCAAGGATTAGATGTCCAAGGCCAATGGTCGCTCTGAAATTGAAAGAAAAGCTAGGCTACCCATACTCACTGCCTTCCGGCTCAAGGCATCCGCTACCACGTTTGCCTTGCCCGGATGATACAGAATAGTGAAGTCATAGTCCTTCAGTAGCTCGACCCATCTCCTCTTCCTCGAGTTCGGCTCTCGCTGACTCATGATATACTGAAGACTATGGTGATCAGTGAAGATCTCACAGTGAACTCCATATAGGTAATGCCTCCAGATCTTGAGCGCGAAAACTACCGCTGCCAACTCTAAGTCATGAATGGGGTAGTTGCTCTAGTGAACCTTCAGCTGCCTCGACGCATATGCTATTACTCGACCCTGCTGCATCAACACACAACCAAGACCAACCCCAAAAGCATCACAATACACGGAGAAGCTCTAACCCTCAATCGGCAAAGTCAAAACTGGAGCTGAAGTCAATAAGGCCTTAAGCCTCTGAAAGATATCCTCGCACTGATCCAACCACTGAAATGGGATATCCTTCCTAGTCAGCATAGTCAAGGGTGCTTCTATGGAAGAAAATCCCTGAACGAAGCGTCTGTAGTAACCTGATAACCCAATAAAACTACGAACCTCAGTAACAGTAGTAGGTCTAGGCCACTCACAAACTACTGAAATCTTTCCCGGATCAACCCTAATCCCATCCTTAGACACCACGTGCCCTAGGAATGCAACTGACTCAAGCCAAAACTCGCACTTTGAGAACTTGGCATAAAGCCGATGATTTCTCAAAGTGTGGAGTATAACCCTCAAGTGTTGCTCATGCTCATCTCTAATACGCGAGTATACCAAGATGTCGTCTATAAAAACTATCACAAATAAGTCTAAATACGGGCCAAGAACTCTGTGCATCAAGTTCATAAAGGCTGCGGGGGAATTAGTCAACCCAAAAGACATCACCAGGAACTCATAATGGCCATAACGTGTCCTGAATGCTGTCTTAGGGATGTCCTCCACCCTAATCCTTAACTGATAGTAGCCGGACCTCAAATCAATCTTTGAAAACATGACTAAACCCTGAAGCTGGTCAAACAAGTCATCGATCCTCGGTATCCGATACCTGTTCTTCATTGTCACCCTATTCAGCTGCCGATAATTAATACACATGCGCATTGACCCATCCTTGTTCTTCACGAAGAGAACAGGAGCACCCCAAGGTGACACACTCGGTCTAATAAATCCCGTAGCTAACAGATCCTGGAGCTGCTCCTTAAGCTCCCTCAACTCAGCCGGAGCCATACGGTAAGGGAAAATAGAAATGGGCCTTGTGCCAGGCTCTAGCTCAATAGCGAAATCAATATCTCTCTCAGGTGGAAGGCCTGGTAGGTCGGTAGGAAACACATCAAGGAAGTCTCTAACCACAAGAAAAAACTCAGGAGAAGTAGGGTCAGCACTAACATCTCGGACATATGCTAGATAAGCTAAACACCCACGGGAAATCAATTTCCTAGCTCGAAGACAAGAGATGATCCCAGATGGTGCATGGCTAACAGAACCCTGCCACACAATCGGGGATACACCGGGCACAGCTATGGTAATGGTCTTGGCATAACAATCCAAAACCACACGGTGAGGGGATAACCAGTCCATGCCCAGTATCACATCAAAATCTAGCATATCAAGGATCATCAAATCACCCCAAGTCTCTGAATCACCAATAGATATCATACAAGATCTCACAATCTGATCCACTACTAAAGAATCTCCTACTGGGGTCGAAACAGAAATAGGAACAGATAATGGCTCACTAGCCAACCCCAAAAAAGGCACAAAGTAGGCAGATACATATGAACAAGTGGATCCAGGATCAAATAAAGCCATGGCAGACTGATGGCACACAGAAATTGTACCTGTAATCACAGCATCTGAGGCCTCTGCCTCAGGTCTCCTAGGTACCGCGTAAAACTAACGACGACCTCCACCTGCCCGACCGCCATCCCTACCACCTGCTCTACCGCGCGGAGCACCACATCTACTTTGACGACCACCCCCTCTAGCCGGAGGCTGAACTGCTCGTAAAGGCTCGGCCAACAGAACTGTACCCTGCTGAGGGCAATCTCTAGCAAAATGACCAATCACACCATAAGTAAAACATGCCCCCGATGGCCTACTCAGTCGAGATGAACTAGAAAATCCCGTATGACTACCACGACCTGATGCCCCAGAAACTGTACCCCTCAAAGACTGGCCGCTATAGCCCTGATGGCTGCTCTGACCCTGCTCGAACTGGGTACTACCGAAAGTCTGAAGGGAAGCCTGAACTAGTCAGCTGTACTGACCCTGGTGCTGTTGTGGCTGATAACTCCGGCTCCACTAGCCAGAACCTCTACCACCATATCTGGAACCACTGTAGACACCCTTATGTCGAGGCCTCTTATCTCTAGACCCCTGATCCACCGCTGTAAGTCCTCCACAGTGCGGGCATAGTCTATGATAGCCTGAAATGACCGACCACTGGCAATTAATATCTCAGCTGGCTGCCTGATCTCTGGCCTCAAACCCCATATAAATCTGCGAATCCTATCTGCCTCGGTAGGAATGATCATAGCTCCAAACGGTGCTAGCTGATGAAAATGGGTCTCATACTCCGAGACAGTCGTAGACTCCTGCATAAGGTGAGTAAACTGCTTCTTACGACACTCACGATCACTCTGAGGTAGGAACTTGGCCATAAAGGCCTCATAAAACTTAGACCAGGTCAAAGGAGGTGACGATGGTGATCTACAAGCAACATGGGCCCTCCACCATAACTTCGCTGGGCCCTCCAGTTGATAGGTAGTATAACCAACCCTGTGAGTCTCCAACAAACCCAAATGATGCAACATCTCCTCACAGGTAGGAATAAAGTCATGTGGATCCTGTCCAGAAGTACCAGCAAACCTCGGAGGTGCTAACCTCAAAAACCTACCCAACGCCTTCTGCTCTGACTCTGTCATAGCTGGGCGAGGAGCAAGAGGCTGTGCAACAGATGGAATCGGAATGACCTCCGCACGGGAAGCCGCAGTAACAGGCTGCGCTCCTAAACTTTGTGCACCCAGGGCTGCAACCTGAGCGGATGTCTGTGCTACCTCAGAAGGTCGCTCTCCAATCATACCCAAAAGCTGTAATAGTAATCCCCGAATATCTGGAGACTAAGCTGCGACTGGAGCTGGCACAAAAATGGGCGCTGGAGCTGGTACTAAAGCTAGTAGTACCTGGGCTGCCCCTTGATCCACAGGCTGCTCGGGCTCTATCTCAACTCTAGCAGCTCTAGCAGGTGCCGCTGCTCGAGGGCGTCCTCGACCCTTAGCTGGAGTGGGAGGCTCATCTCCGCGTGATGCCGATGATCTCGTACGAACTATCTGCGTAAGAATGAAGTAGAACAAATGAGATTTCCAGAAACTTCAAGGTTTCTACGCATGACACAGAAGCAATGAAAGAGTCAAATTTCCTAAAATGTCACTGTAGCCTCCCAAAGATTGAGTACGGACGTCTCCGCCCCGATCCGCAGGACTCTACTAGACATTGACTCCTATACCGATGACACTGGTGAACCTAGGGCTCTGATACCAAGCTGTCACAACCTGATTTCTCAGTCATGATGGCACCTACAACCCTCGGTAGGCGAACCAATCCCCGTAACCCAGGACAGTTAGTAATGGGCCACTATCTAACAAATAAGCGAAAGAACAACTTATTAAGCAAAAGTAAGGGAACAAGATAAAGAGAATAAATAACATGAATGTATATATACATATGCGGAAACTAAACCAAACCCCAAAACCTGGTATCATAGTATAGAGCCAGAACTACATATCAGGAGTACAAACGATCCAAAATAACGTATACAGATGTCTCCGAATGGTAATAGAGTACATGAAGCAAAAGGTAAACTAAAGCTAAGCTCTGAACGCCAAGAGCTCACCCTCAGTCTGAAGTAGTCCCCAACAGATCTCCAAGCATGAATCACAGCGATCTAACGGTGATGGCCCACGTTAGGATCTGCACAAAAGATGCAGGGGGTCGGGTGAGCACCAAATGCGAAGCATAAGGTACCCAGTAGGTATCATAGGCCGACTGGGCACATATAAGATAAAAGCGTAGTAACAGACAGAATAGAAGCAAGTAGCCACATAAATAAACAAAAAGGTACACAGGAACTAGCCCAGAGGGAAGTCAACAGAACCACATGTGAGGCCAGCAAGCACAATATATACACCATAGGCACAGATGAAAGTAAGAAACAACGCACCTGGGGTCCTTGCAATAACAGTGTATACATAATAAGTTTATGAAATGGATGGTATACCGGTAACCTCAAGTGTAAGAAGAGGGAAAGAGTAATGATAGACATGCTCAGAGGCAGGAATCAAATTCAACTAATCATATCAATCTCAAATCCAGAAACTAACAGCCTAGCAGTAACCAATTTCATACTTAACCGTAACAGGGAACAATTCTGTAAGTAAATAGCAAGAGTCTACCTACAGTCCCCAGGCCGCCCATACAACCGAGGAACACAAACAAGTGAAAACAAACCCTCCAGCATCCCATACTACCGGAGCGTACAATCAACAAACAACAAACAAGGGAGAAGCCTCAAACAATGAATGATATGATGCATGAAGATCTTAAGTGAAATGGTATCTCTGTATGTACCTCCTCCGGTGCCGATCTGGCCCAGCAGGTAGGTTCCATAGAAGGACACTGCCCGTATACCTCTACTCCACCGTATACCCTTCCTTCGGCACACGCAGCCCGAATCCCCAGGCCCCGATGGCAAGGTCCATGGAGGTCCCCGACCTCATACTAAAACTCAGTGTCAAAATATGTCATCCGGAAGCAAATCCGGGTTCAAGATAGAGACCCAGTCTCGAATATGCATGCCCAGACCCTGTCCAGGACTAAAGTAGTGGGAAAATATCTCAACCCCCCTCCAAAGGGTGCCCGGGCATAACTGGGTCTAAACAGTAGAAAGTCATCTCAGGTTTCGCGGTCTGACCGAGGCTAAAATCATCTCAAGTAGCAAGAAAACTCAACTAGCACCCCGGCCTTGCCGAGTCTTGCGTTAATCGTATATATAAATCATAATTTTACCTTCTTTTACCCAAGAATATTCACAAGTTAAATCAAACCATTTCCAATTCATTTCCATAAAAAACGGGCCCCCGGGGCCATGCAAGATTTAGAAAATAGTGCCAGTAGGCCCGAAGCCAAAACCATAGTAAAACATGGATAAAATCTCTTTATATGAATGGAAATGGTATGATCAAACACAATAGCTGCCCAACAGCTCACAATCAACCTATCGACCCTGCACAGGCCCATAGCTACTCAACAAGCATAACCAGCCTAGAAGGATAATTCTATGCCCGGGACTCATGGACATTCCCAATATCCCACCTTCTATGTTCCAGAGTCAACAAGGCCTCACAGGACCACAAGGGTAAATAAAACATATCGGCAAGTACTACAAGCAACGGAGGAACAAAAGTAGGCGGACATGAATAAAGCGGTCAAGGTCTGTGGTACCAACCTTATAATCCATCCCAAGGATGCCAGCTAGTACAATTTTATCCGATATATGCTAAGTCTAGGGATTTTAAATCTTAACCTACCTGTCATTCGATGACAAGCTGCTAGAACAATGATTTCCGAGCCCGAACCGCTCCGAGAACCTCCAAAATAAAATCAAACTCGAATTCGGGCTTGAATAATTTGACGTAGATAATTGATTTTTTTTTCAAATATATTTTTCTCAAAAATAAAGCCTCTCACGTGAATGAGTATCTATGAATGTGTAGGGATCTTAAGAAATTAAAGTTGCTGAAATTTTCAAAGTGAAAAATGGGAAAATGCAAAAGTAAATTAGCATGTAAATAGATAGCACATGACTTATATCATAATAATTAATTACTTGTCTCATGGTGGCACTTTGATGGGGTGATTAGTGGCAGCACCCATTTGTTACATGTCTCCACCACTTCCACGTGGAAGTGGTGGTACCAACACTATTTAATTTCTCTCCTATTATGTAAGTACTCGGGTATTGTTTAAGTTCATGGTAAAATAAATATAACTTTTTGAATATATCAAATTAAATAGAAAATCATTTTCAATAAAACCTACTATATTATAATTATAATTTTCAACATAACTAAGTTTACTATCTCCGTTAAAATATTACAATGTATAAAAACCTTATAAAATAAATACATACACAATTATATCATAATAAAAATATTTTTCATAGACCTTTAAAATATTTTAAAAAGGTAATAATAAAAAAAATATATATCTTTTTACCACATTCAACTTTAAAATAAAATATTTTCAAATACGCGCGATGCTAATAAAATTCTTAAATTTAGGTTCGCAATTCACCATCGCACGATTTTGATACTCAGCTCCTAAGGCAGGGAATTGATCATAACGACTAATCGAACGGCCAGGGCACCGAACCACCGGTCCCAGCAAGTCATAAATGACTTGGGGCCGCTACAGGAAAGCTCTAACAGTACAAGGAAAACGTATACGTGGAAATGACTAGAAGAGTCATTACAAATGGCCGTTCAAAATGAGTTTTACATGAAAACTTATTTGGTTGGGGTGCTTTCAACTTAACTTGATGATAAGAGTTTCTTATGAGCTTAATTCGCATCCAAAACATTTCCCACACTAGGGAATTGATCATGACACCTATCGAAAGTTGTTTAGGTCTTAACTTAAAATTTTTTGGGGTGTTACAACCATTAAACTTGGTGATATTCCAATCCTCCCAAATAAGAAGGATGAAAATACAGCAAATGATGGCAAATATCAACTGTAATAATCCCATCTCCGGAGAACTATATTGAGGAACAGATGGAGATTATTCAAATAAATTCCAAAGCAAAAAATATTCTCTACAATGCCATAACTGGTGAAGAGTAAAAAACAAATATCTTGTTGTGAAATTGCTAAAGAAATGTGAGTTATGTTGCAAGTGACTTAAAAAAAACTGACAAAGTGAAATAAACTATTATTTGACTATGTTGCCACTTGACTGGGCACACGAAGTTTGGTCTCAACTACTCCTTCGTCGAACTTTGGACCTTCACTAAAAGATTGGTGCTTCAATTAGGGACAAATCTCCATGAAAAATGAAATTGCTTCGATAATAACACTATAATATTCAATAAGCGATAAATTTCATGAGTTGGAATCTTTAGACTCGCAAAGCCGTCATATTAGAATCTTCAAATGCACAAAGCCGAAGAGACAAACATGGCAGAATTTGGGCCAACTTCAAAGAAAAATATGTACCAATATGTGAATCTTTTGGTCATGATTTTTACACATTGTAGCTCTCGAAGTCCTATTTTTAAAGGAATAAGAAGCTCATAGTTTTGGCACTCAAACTTTGAGTTATGAATTTTTTGTCACAGGCACGCAAAACTAAAGAGACGAATGAGGCAGAATTTGAGCTGACTTCAAGGAAAAATTTGTACCAATCTATAAAGATTTTGGCCATGATTTTTACATATACTGTAGCCCTCGGGATCCTCTTTCCAACAGAATAAGAAGCTCATAATTTTGATATTTTTACTCTGAGTTATGAATTTTCTTCCACAGGCACGCAAAGTCAAAGAGGCAAACAAGGCAGAGTTTGAGCTAACTTTGAAGAAAAATTCTGTATCAATTCGTGAAGCTTTGGGCTGTGATTTTTACACATATTGTATCTCTTAGAGTCCTATTTCCAATGGAATAAAAAGCTCGTAGTTTTGGCACTCCTACTCTGAGTTATAAATTTTTTGCCACAGGTGCGCAAAACTGAAGAGACAAACAAGACAAAATTTGAGCCGACTTCGAAGAAAAATATATACCAATATGTGAAGCTTTTGCCATAAATTTTACATATATCATAGCTCTCGAAATCCTTTTTCCAATATAATAAGAAGCTTGTAATTTTGCCACTCCTACTCTGAGTTATGAATTTTCTTCCACAGGCATGCAAAGCTGAAGAGGCAAACAAGGCAGAATTTGAGCTGACTTCAAAGAAAAATCTGTACCAATCTATGAAGTCTTCGACCATGATTTTCACATATATAGTAGCTCTCAAAATCCTCTTTCCAACAGAATAAGAAGCTCATGATATTGGCACTCCTACTCTAAGTTATGATTTTTTTTGGTGAAACCACGCTAACTTGAAATTGTGAGCATTTCAGCACGTAAAATCAACTTCAAAAAAATATCTGGGATGATTTGGAGAGTTTTAAACACTAATTTTGGATATATTTTAGATTGAGAAGTCTAATCTTAAAAAAAATCAAGCCACTCGTGACTTCAACGTTCCCATATCAAGTTATGTTTTTTTTGGTGAAGTCATGCTAACCTGAAACTGGCAGTGTTTCAGCACATAAAGTCAACTTTAAAATAATATCTGGGATGATCCAGAGAGTTTTAAACTCAAAATTTGGGATATGCTTTATATTGAGAAGTCCAGTTTTGAAAAAATCAAGCTGCTCATGACTTCAATGTTCCCATACCAAGTTATGATTTTTTTGGTGAAGCCGCGCTAACCTAAAACTGTCAGCGTTTCAGCATGTAAAGTCAACTTCAAAAAATATTTGGGACGATCTAGAGTGTTTTAAACTCTAAATTTTAAAAATGATTTAGATTGAGAAGTCTAGTTTTAAAAAAAATAAGTTGGTTGTGATTTTGACACCTACATCAAGATATAAATCTCTTACCATGAAAAAGCAAAGTTGACGAATAATCTTATAATTCAGAGGAGATCTGCAATCACATGCAAAACGGTTAGACTAAACTAAACACAATATTGAGAATCTCTATTGCTAGAATGGATATCCAATAATCAGTCAAATGCAAGTAAAGAAAACAATTAAAACTCTCCCTATAGGCTAAGCTAAACACAATGTTGTTGATTAAATCTTGACGCATATCTTCCAAACGCTCCTTCTTATGCTCTAAACCATTTGATAAATCTAAATAAAATCATGCGTTGAATTCTTTTGCTGCAGTTGAGGCTCCTAACTTGGCTTCTTTCTCGGTAGCTTCTAAAAGGACTTCTAAGTCCTTCTCTATTTTACACAACTCTTCAATCTTCTTCTTCACTTCATCTAGAGATTGATAGATAGAGGATACAACTCTAACTTTCTAGTGCTCTTCAAGCATGGCATTTGAAAGACATTCTTCCGCTATTAAAAATAATTTTTTTTCTTTCGGTTTCCACATCCATGTCATGTAGGGTTGATCGTTCTTGGTCATATAAAGTGGCAAGCACAAAGAAGGAATTCAATGACTTTCTCAAAGGTGAAACATACACATCCTCATAATTCATCTCCTTGATAATTACTTGGACCTCATCTTTAAGAGAGGAAGCGTAGTCTACATTAGATGGAAGGCGTAAGGAGAATGGAGTGGGTAAGGAAGGAAGAAGGATTAATTGAAAAAGAAAGACCTTGAGTTGAATTGCAGTGATACTCTTAGAAAGCTTTCCTTGAATTACAACCCAAGGAGTAGAGATATTTTTTTTCCGATGGTCTAGGATGACTTTCTTCCATCAAATATAGACACGGTGGCCGCTAGACGTTTGAAAATATCAGAATTCAATGTCACTTTGACCTCATCATAAGAAATAAAAGTTGGCATTTTCTCTGCTTTAGCCATTGAAGGTGGTTTCATTAGGCCTAGACCGGATGTAAACTCCCCGCTATCCTACGACCTTCCTCATTGTGACATTGCAATTCCATTTGGCTGCATAGAAAAGAGAAATGATCGATAAAAGTCATCCAAAAGGCTTTAGCTTGTTTGCTTCAAACATGTAAGGTAAAACTGCATTTGTAAAGCAACAAAGAAATGAGAAGAGTTAAAAATCAGCTTCATGCAATACATTCAAATAACCTACAATTTCCACCGAAACCATGTTCAATCAAATCAACGAAGGATATTGGAATAAATAAATTTACGTTAGGTTTCTAGCATCAGAAGTGTACATGTTGTCAAAAATTTCAATAAGATCTATAATAAATTGATATACATATTGTTGCAAATTGAACCATACCACTTTGATAGGAGTTGTTATAGTCCTCAAAGGGCTTCCTATGCTGTCATAAATTTCAATCACGGATGAATTAGTATCTCTCAGGCCACTTGGACATGCTTTTATCCTCTTCTAAAAATGATCTCCATGGCTACTGTCACTCTCATCTTGGGATAATCTTTTGGAAATACCAATGACTTGAGGAAGTGCCTTTTCTCCTGAAACACAAGGTGCTCTAGTTTTAGGCTCATCTGTACGCACCTCATCTAAGCCTCCCAAAAGTGCGGTAGTAACCAGACCAATAATATTTGCCAATGTTTGCAAGTGATCGCTAAGGAAATTCCCATGAGTCTTTTTCCAACAAACCTGGTAGGTAGATCCAAAGAGCTTGCTTACACTAGGAGTGATTGAAGGAAAAGTCACTCTACATAGATAGACTCATCATGAAAATCCACCAAAACATGAGTTTGTCATCTAAAGAGGCACTACGGATGTCACTCCCTAAAACACCAAGGATGTTTTGATAAAATCCAAACTGACAGCTAAAGCAATGCAGACTATATGGATCGATGATAAATGAGTTATTAGACCAAAGAGGAAGATAGTTAAAATGGATACTCATAGAATAACTCGACTCCAACTCTGGCACACTATCACCATCCATATAAAAGTAAAAGACATGGTTTATCCAACATAGTCGAAGTCCAAGATATGTTCTCCCCACCATGGATGCATTTCCTCGCATTATTTTTTTGAAGTACCTCACATCGCTCTCTCCTGAATATACCACCATCATGGGAGCAAATGGCACATTGGCAACCACATAGTGAGTTTTGAAATAATGAGCAAGCCAACCATAAACATAATGAATGGGAAAATGAACTTTAATCTGATCAAGTTGCGATAAAGATGAGAACTTGTTCAAGCCATTGTAGATATTAGCTAAAATTGAATAGCGAGGCTGATTTCTTGCCCAGTCGCCATCATGTTGGCTATCTTGAAAGTCCCCTGATGGATAAAATCACTTTCATTATTGGGGAAAATGAAAGAGCACAGCTAATAAGACAGGAAGGCTGCCTGATATGTGTAATCTCTTTTATCATATTTCACCCCAAGCTTGGAAAATACCACTTTCTCAACTTTTGACCATTTTTTTGTATCAGGTAAAGCCTCACTCTGATTATGTGTCGACTTGAGGAAAATAATTTTTTTCATCCCTTAGTGGAATAGGACCATACGTAAAGGCTTCTGGTACCAGAATGTCACCCACTTGCTCAAGGATATTTCTTCTTTAACACCCTGAAGAAGATGAAAGGCTGCAAATAAATACTCGCAAGTTTGTGAAATATATCTTATCCCCTTTTTGTTTGATCCTGTTATTTCTTTGGCCTTGGGCACCTCTTCTTTATAAAAAGTACCCCAAATTGGTAAGCCTCTATGAGCATGTAGATTCCAAAGAGAAATAGATAACTCCCCGATGAACATAAGGAGTGTGTTTCTTTTTGGACACCAAGCTTCACAAAATGCTTGCAGAATATCTAAATTACGATCATAAGTTAAAATCGACACATAAATGACATCATAAATATTTGTCGTGCCCAAGGTTTCTTGGCTCATACCGAGTATGTCTTCAGTCCAATCCTAATACCCCAAAATGTGACTATATTCTCCCTCGACCAACATTGTGTCTCCCCAATATATCTTACCTTGAATTATGTGACGACCTAAACCCGAAAGGGCAAATGAAATTTTTGCTTAATGATTGTTCAGTGCTTGGAGGGACTATATCTTGGGCGATCAATTGGAACCATAAGCTTGCACCAAGATCTAGTTCTCCATGAAAATCGGGTTCCTCAGAAAAAGCCACATACCCGCATACCAACCATCTAGTGAAATGTGAACCAAGAATCTGGTTAGCTCTGCAACACATTCAATTTCAACCATGAGATATCTAAGTCTTGTGGTGGGAGAGACATAATGTCTGAAAACCACCATTTCCTCAGGCATCAAAGTATAGAAGAAATCATTGGAGATGAACTTGGGTAGATAACAGTAAGCACAAAGATCTCTATAGATGAACTGTCTATAAGTTTTAGGGCGGGATAAAAGCTTGTCATTTTAATCTATAAAAGGAAAGTAGAACAAGAAAGAAATTACATGAAAAGAGGAAGAGAATTACTTGATTGCTAATAAGATACAAAGCTACTATTAATGAACGCGACCTATGCTATAAGAACAATGAAGACATATGGTTATTTAAAGACGGGGGAAGGCATCTTATGTTTTCTAATCCATGGCAAATTTGGACAATATTCATAGAATTTTGGCCGAATTAGGAGGGGTATTCAAATCTTACCATGTGGCAATGTAATGCTAATGACTTTGAGCCACCAAATTAGTGATCTTCCTATTATTTGGGAGGTTTTAATTATACTTTATATATTGTTAGAAAAGTAGAATTAAAAAAATTTGATTTCTTTATATTTAAGGATACTTCAAGCGCAGTCTTCAAAAGATTAAATATCTCAGCAAGTCTTGAAGTAGGGGCATTTGTAATGATTAAAAATTTATTGACTATAAATTCATAAAATAATTTGAATCATATTAAATTTGATATATATTAGTCCATATAAGTATTATAGATTAATATAATTTGATTAATTGTTTAAGTCCTATAGATATGAATTTAATTAAAGTTTAATTTCATTAGGCTAGTCCATTAATCTGAGCTACAAATGATGAGTCCACTTTGCTAAGCCCAAGATGTAGTCTTATCCTAGAGGCCCAATTGGGTGCCACACGTCAAATAACGTCTCACCAAGTCAAATGAGAAGCCAATAGGGTCATGCCACACATGTCAAAATGATGCATCATGCCTAGTCAAGCCAAAGGCAAATGGAAATGTGCCATGTGTACAAGTGATATGTTATGACCAATCAAATATTGGCATGTCACTTAAATCTGATTGGTCGAAAGAAGTTTGTCTTCAGCACAATTCCTCCATTTTACAACTATAAATAGGGGTCTTCCATAATTTAGAAAATACACCAAAATTCAAACAAGAAGCAAGAGAGAGCTCGTGGATCAAACGCTGCAGATTTCTCTACATGCTACAAGTTCAAGCCTTCAAGCATCCAAGTTCATAAATTCAAGATAAAGACCACCAGATTCAAGATCAAGCTCAAAAGCCCTTGAATTCAAGTACAAGTCAAGATCAAATTCATTGGATTTACAAGTCAAGATCAAATTTATCAAGTTTATGAGTCAAGCTCAATTCCACAAAATTCAAGATCAAGCTCAAAGGCCCTTGAGATTGTAACACTCATATATTCAAATCAAATACTATGATTATTGCGATATTTTTCAGTCTTTTCTTGACGTGAAATTTATTGTCTACAATCTCCTCTTGAAAAATTATCCCTCCTTAACACTAAGATGAATTATATGTCATGACCTGATTTCTCAGGTCATGATGGCACCTACTATCCCCCAGTAGGCAAACCAATCCCCCTAGCCCAGAACAGTTAGTAATGGGCTACTACCTAAACTAACACGCACAATAACAAAAATAAGTGGAAGCCGATATAAAATAGAATAATGCGGAAGAAACCATCCTGAATATACAAGCATAAGGAAACTACACTAACCCAAAGACCTAGTATCAAAAGTACATGAGCCTCTACTAGAATACAAGGTACTAGAGATAACAAATAGAATATACAATTGTCTGTAAATAAATAAAGAGTAACAGTGCCAAAAGATGAGATGTGGTTAAGCCTCGGTCGTCAGGAACTCACCCTAGTCTCAAATATCCAAAAGTTGCACGAGAATTCACGCTATCAATCACAAAAGCTCACACTAGAATCTGCACCAAAAAGATGCAGAAGTGTAGTATGAGCACCAATTGCAAAGCAATAGGTACCCAGTAGGCATAATAGGCCGACTGAGCGCATATAATATATAAAAGCAGTAAATAGCAGATAGCAATGAAGTAGTCACAGAAGCAAGCATGTTATGCTAGACACAGAAGATATATATCACAAAAACAGGTGAGGGAAAGGAGAACTCACCTGGATCCTTGCAACAACAGTATATAAAGAGAGAGTTTAAGAAGAGTGGCGGTATACCGGTAACCTCAAGTAAAAAGGGAAGGAAGGAAAAATAAGTAAACATACTCATGCTAGAAGCAATATACTAATGAAATCATGCTAAACACACTCTCAAGATAATAATAGACAAAAAACAACCTCACAAATACAACCCTAGGATACAATAATGTACACCATAAGGAATCAAAAAGCCACTAACCTGTACCACGATAAAATAAAATTCTTTAGCTTACAAGTTCTAAGAAGACCACAAAAGCAGCGCCTCTACAAGATAAACTCCACTAATCCACTAATAATCGAAAGCCCATACGACCAGTACTACATCAAGATAGCATCCGCTAACCCACCAATAACCGAAGGCCATGTCAAACTCTACAATAAAATAGAAGTAATATAATTTACCTACAGTCCCAACGGGTGCCCATACACCCGAGGAACACAATCAAGTGAAAACAAACCCTCTGACATCCCATACTACCAGAGTATACACTGAGCAAACAACAAACAATAGTGGATCTGAATACAATATGCATGATCTGATATGATATAATAGAACCAGTGTTATAGTAACCCTGTATGTACCTACCCCTGATGCCTAAGGGCCTAGTAGGAAGGACCCATAGAGGGACACACCCGCTATACCTAACCTCCATCATATACCCCTCCTCCGACATACTTATCATATAGCCCCTAGTCCAGATTGCCAGGGTCCATGGAGGTCCTCGACCATATATAGTAAAGAATGTGAAATCTCAAAGTATAACTGTATCTGGGTGTACGTGTCTGAAGTCTATCCGGGTATAAATAAGTAGTAGTAATCTCAAAACCCCAATAAAGGGTGCCCGGAGTGTATCCGGGTCTAAATCAGTAATCAAGTCTCAAAACCCCCCACAAAAGAGTGCTCAAAGTATACCCAGGTCTAAATCCATAGTAAAAACATGTCTAGTGCTACGGCAAAGCCGAATCAAGTATCAGTATGAAAACCAGTAATAAAATCATCACAATATCCCTTTTCTTCCAAGAAGATCCATTAAGTTAGTTATAAATCCCTTTTTATTATCATTTACACCAAAAATGGACCCTCGGGCCATGTAGCATTTACAAAACTGGTTATAGTAGGCCCATAGCCAAAATAATGGTAAAACATGTAGAAAATCCCTTGCATAAATGATATGATCGCAACAGACAATAGCCCAATAGCTCACAATCAACCTATCATCCCTACACAGGCACAATCAACTCTATAACATAGATATACAGCCTAACTTAACATCTTGATATGCGGGACTTGCAGACATTCCCAAATATCCCACCGTCTATGGTCTAAAGGCTTATAAAAAGGCCACACGGGGCCACAAGGGTAATATAACAATATTACATACAATACTACAAACATCATAAGAAATAATATAGACAGAAGAGACGGACAAGATCTGGGGTGCCAACCTAGAATAACCAACCCAAGGATACTAATTAATGCAATTATAGCCTATATACGCAAAGTCTAAGGTAGGGAAGATCGTAACATACATGTCATCCGATGACTAGCTGCTGGAACAACGTCGTCCAAGCCCAAATGGCTCTAAGAAGCCCCAAATTATGAACACACTATTAACACAATATACTATACATCAAAGCAAATCCAACGATACTGTGATGACACTTCTGGTCATCTTCACATTTTCGTATTTATTGCATTGTTAGAGACTTCCTATAGTGGACTCAAGTCATTTATGGCTTGCCGGGATTGGTAGTTCAGTTCCCTGGTCATTCGTTTGGTCGTTTTAGCCGTTCGCCTATTTTAGAGCCTTAAACTTAGAATATCATTGACTTTAGTCAACATTCTTTTCTAACATGCTTGGAATTGAATTCTAACAGTTCCATTAGCTCCGAAGCAATGAGTTAGGTCTAGTTGGACCCTTAGTTGAGGCTTGAGAACATCCGGTGTGGGGTTTGTGTTGTTTCCTCAGTTTTCAGGCCATTTGGAGATGAAAGTGTAACTTCGGGTGAATTTCGATGATCGGAGTGTCGGATTCAAAATTCGACGATTCCATCAGCTCCGAAATGTTGAGTTTGGGCTAGGAAAATGGTTGGTTTGAGTTTCGGGTGAGTCAGACTCATTTTGAGCCTTTGAGTTCCTTTTCGTTAGTGTTGACTTAGGTCAACATTTCTCCGAAACGACCTCGAATGGAAGTTTTGTCGATTCATTTGAGTCCAAAATATCGTTTCCACTCTATACACTAGTGGTTTTTGAATTTTGGTTTTTGATTGTGCCCAGAATGCCCCGTCGAGTTTTTTAAAAAGTGCAGAAAATCAGTTGCGGACAGCAACTATTTATTGCTGTCATTTCGTTTTTTCCAGCCCTTCTCGTCACTTTTCTTACTCTAAAACTCAAAATTCTCTCCATAATTTTGCTCCAATTCAGTTCTAAACCTTGGGGAATTATTTGTTCGCCAATTATCCGTAGTTCTTCGCCTCTTGGTTTGTCATCTTACCCAACTAGCCTTCTTTGTTTTATCTCTTAATTCCTCCATTGATGCTCATCCAATGCTTGGATTTTGTGATAGATTCTGCCCCCTAAGCTTGTGCATGTTCGTGGGTGTGAAGTTTTATCCATCTTGGGCTGATTTTCTATCATTTTGGTAAGTAATTCTTGCCCAATTTCCATTTTTATTTTTGAAATTTCCATTCTTTAATCCCCAACTTGGGCGGGCTGTTTTGCTGCCCTTCCCTTGTCCAATTTTGCTCAAATTTGGAGCATGCGTTCTTGGAATCGTTGGGGTCATCATGGTTCTTTTTTTTTGGTTTCAGGTTATGGGCCCCACAGGCCCGCTTTTGACTTGGATATCGACTCGACTACAGTTTTAGCAATATAGGTATCAATAGACTCGTCTTAATATTTTATTCATGAATTTGATAGTTTGATTCTCGTTTGGAGCTTCTTGGAGCAGATCGGCCTCGGATATTGTCATTCTCGTAGTTTGTTGTCGGACGACAGGTAGGTTACAACTTAACTCCCCAGACTTGACAGATATTGGATAAAATTGTACTAGTTGGCATCCTTGGGTTGGGTTATTAGGTTGGTACCACAGACCTTGACCACTTTTCCATGATTCATCCTATTTCTTTCCTCCGTTATGTGTAGTATTGCTATTAGTTGATATATTTATTACCCTTGTAACCCCGTGAGGTCTTGTTGACTCTGGAACATAGAAGGTGGGATTATTGGGAATGTCCGTGAGTCCCAGACATAAAAATATCCTTCTAGGCTGGCTATGCTTGCTGAGTAGCTTTGGAGCCTGTGCAGGGCCGTTAGGTTGATTGTGAGCTGCCGAGAAGGTATTTGGGTTGATCATATCATTTCCATGCATATAAAGAGGTTTTTCCATGTTTTATTATGGTTTTTGGCTTCGAGCCTATAGAAACTGATTTTCTAAACCTTGCATGACCCCGGGGCCCTATTTTCGATGAAATTGGATTTGGAAATAATTTTACTTCATACGTGGATTTTCTTGGGGTAAAAGAAGGTTAAAAATATGGTTTTATCATGATTTTTCTACTATTGCTAGACTCGACCGGGTCGGAGTGCTAGCTGAGTTTTCTTACTAATTTGAAATGACTTTAGGCTCGGCGGGGTTGAGCATATGAGATATTTTACTACTGTTTTAGACCCGGTTATGCTCGGGTGCCCTTGGAGGGGATTTTGAGACATCTTTTAACTGATTTAGTCCTAGAAAGGGTCTAGGCATGCATATTTGAGACTTAGCCACTGGCTTGAACCCGGACTTGATTTCGGAGGACACGTTTTGATTCTGAGTTTTAGTATGGGGTTCGAGACCTCCATGGAGCTTTCCACTCCAGGCCTGAGGCTTTCGGCTTCGTATGCCAGGGGGAAGAGTATACGGTGGAGTAGAGGTATACGGGTTGTGTCCTTCCATGGAACCTCCCTGCTGGGCTCGATCGGCACCGGAGGAGGTACATACTAAGGTTCTATTTCACCACAAGGTTTTCATGTATCATATCATCCATTGTTTGAGATACCACCCTTATTTGCTGTTTGTTGATTGTACGCTCCGATAGTATGGGGTGCTGGAGGGTTTGTTTTTACATGATTACGTTCCTCGATTATATGGGTGACCGAGGGACTATAGATAGACTCTTGTTACTTTATTCCGATATTGTTCCCTGTTATAGTTGAGTATGAGCATAAATACTATGAGGTGGTGAGTTCCTGGATTGAGTTTTGTATGACTTTATTGGGTATTAATTCCTGTACATAGAGCATGTCTACCTTTATTCTTCTCTCCTTTTTTCCTTATACTTGAGAGTACCAGTATACCGCCCATTTTTAGAATTTATTCTTATATATATATACTATTTTTGCAAGGATACCAGGTGTGTTGTCCTTACTTTCACCTGTGCCTGTTGTGTGTATATATATTCTATATGCTAGCCTTATATGTTATTTTCTGCTGTCTTCCCTCTGGGCTAGATCCTGTGTGCTTATCGTTGATTTCTGTGCCTGTTTGCTCCTACTCTGTCTGCTATTAGTCTTTTACTTTATATGTGCCCAGTCAGCCTATGATACCTACTGGGTACCTTGTGCTTCACATTTGGTGCTCACTTTACCCTCTGCATCTTCTTGTGCAGATCCTAGCGTGGGCCATCGCTGTTAGCGCGTCAGAGACTTGTGTGGGGTGTCATTTTTAGATCATCCAGGCTGTGGGTGAGCTCTTGGCGTTCAGAGCTTGGCTTCAGTTATCCTTGGTGTATTTTGTACTCTTATAGTTTTGTAGACATTGTGTATATATGTCTCTTGGACCTTTGTACTCCTGATGCAGTTCGGCTCTTATACGCTTTGATACCAGGTTTTGGGTTGGTTTAGATTTCACTTGTTTATCTCTCTCTTGCATCTGTTTTTTTCTCATTATGCCCTTGCTTCTGCTTATGTATTGAATTTTCCGCTTAAACTATTAAAAGGTAGCTCATTACTAACCGTTCCAGGCTATGGGGATTGGTTCGCCTACTGGGGGGGGGGGTTGTAGGTGCCATCATGACCGAGAAATCGGGTCGTGACATCTTAGTATCAGAGCCCTAGGTTCACCGGTGTCATCGATATAGGAGCCAATGTCTAGGAGAGTCCTTCGGATCGGGGCGGAGACATCCGTGCTCAATCTTCAGGAGGTTATAGTGATATCTTAGGAAACTGGACTTTTTTTGTCTCTCTCTCATGCGTAGTATCCTTGAAAGTTTCTAGAAATCTCACTTATTCTGGTTCACTCTTCTGCAAATGGTTTGTATAAGATCTTCAGCTTATGGTAGAGGAGAACCTCCTGCCCCTGCACCTCCGACTCCAGCTAGGGGCCGGGGTGGTCACCAGGGTAGAGGTAGGGGTCGAGGGCGTCCCAGAGCAGCGACACCTGCTAGAGCTGCTAGAGTGGACATAGAGCCTGAGTGTGACTATGAGCCAGAGTTAGCTCTAGAGCAGTAGAATATAGGCCCGGGGATAGCCCAGGAACCACCAGCTCCAGTACCAGTTCCAGCATCAGTTTCTGTGCCAGCATCAGTTTCTGTGCCAGCATCAGTTTCTGTTCCACCTTCAGCCCCAGCTCAGTCTTCAGATATTTGGGGTTTGTTACTTCAGCTATTGGGTATGATTCGGGAGCTTCCTTCTAAGACAACCCATACATCTGCTTAGGGGGCATCCCTGGGTGTTTAGAGTTCAGGAGTATAACCTGCTACTGCGGCTCCCCGTGCTGAGTTTGTTCCAGTTCCATCGGTTGCCCAGCCTCTTGCTCTCGCCCTACTATGACAGAAATAGAGCAAAAGGCCTTGGGTAGGTTTCTGAGATTGGCACCACCGGGATTCGCTGGTACATTGAGTCAAGACTCACATGAATTTATCACTACTTGTGAGGAGATGTTGCACCATTTGGGCTTATTGGAGACTCACGGGGTTGGCTACACTTCATATCAGCTGAAGGGTACAACGAAGTTATGGTGGAGGGCACAGGTTGCTTGCAGGCCTTCTACATCACCTCCCTTGACCTGGTCTAAGTTTTATGAGGCCTTTATGGCCAAGTTCTTTCCACAGAGTGACCGAGAGCATCGGAGGGAGGAGTTCACTAGACTTTCTCAGGATACCATAACCATCTCAGATTATGAGACCCGGTTCCATCAGCTTGCTCTGTTTGGAGCCATGATTATGCCTACTGAGGCCAACAGAGTCCATAGATTTGTTTGGGGGCTATAGAGAGAGTTTAGAGAGCCTGCAGAGATACTGGTTGCTAGCGATCGGTCATTCCAGGCCATTGTAGACTATGCCCGCACAGTTGAGGATTCACATTGTCATGACACTGGGGCCAGAGATAAGAGGCCTCAACATCAGGGTGGTTACAGTGGTTCTAGGCATAGTGGTAGAGGTTCAGGCTAGTAGGGTTGAGGTTATTAGCTGCAGCAGTATCAGGGTCAATCTAGCCGACCGGTATAGGCGTCACTTCAGGCTTCTGGTTCTCAATTTGAGCAGAGTCAGGGCAGTCAATGAGGTCACAGTGGTTAGCCGTTGAGAGGTACAAATTCTGGGGCATCAGGCCATGGTGGCCATTCGGGTTCTGCTGGTTCATTCCGACCGAGTATGTCAGTAGAGGATTGCTATACTTGTGGTGTGGTTGGTTACTTTGCTAGAAATGGACCCCAGCTGGGTACAGTTCAGCTAGCCGAGCCCATGCGAGCAGTTGATCCTCTGACTAGAGAGGGTGATGGTCAGGCTAGGGGTGGTACTACATATAGCAGAGAAGGTAGTAGGGATGGCGGTCGGGCAAGTAGAGGTCGTCATCAGTTCTATGCGGTCCCTGGGAGACCGGAGGCAGAGGCCTCAGATGTTGTGATCACAGGTATGATTCATGTATGTCATCAGCCAGCTTATGCTTTGTTTGATCCTCGATCCACTTGTTCATCTATATCTGCCTACTTTCTGCCTTGTTTGGGGTTGGCTAGTGAGCTATTGTCTGTGCCTGTTTCTATTTCGACCCCAGTAGGAGATTTTTTAGTAGTGGATCGGATTGTGAGATCATGTGTGATATCTTTTGGTGATTTGGAGACTTAGGCTGACTTGATGATACTTGATATGTTGGATTTTGGTGTGATACTGGGCATGGACTGGTTGTCCCCTCACCATGCAGTTTTGGATTGCTATACCAAGACTGTTACTATAGCCGTGCTCGGTGTATCCCCGATTCTATGGCAGGGTTCTATTATCCATGCACCATTTGGGATCATTTCTTGTCTTCGATCTAGAAAGATGATATCCCATGGGTGTTTAGCTTATCTAGCATATGTTCGAGATGCTAGTGCTGACCCTACATCTCCAGAGTCTTTTCCTATGGTTAGAAACCTCCTAGATGTGTTTCCTACCGACCTGCCAGGCCTTCCACCTGAGAGGGATATTGATTATTGATTTTTCCATTGAGTTAGAGCCAGACACCAGGCCCATTTCTATTCCTCCCTACCGTATGGCTCCTGCTGAGTTGAGAGAGCTTAAGGAGCAGCTCCAGGATTTTTTAGCTAAGGGGTTTATTAGACCGAGTGTGTCTCCTTGAGGTGCTCCTATTCTCTTCGTGAAGAAGATGGATGGGTCGATGAGGATGTGTATTGTTTATCGGCAGTTGAATAAGGTGGCAGTGAAGAATAAGTATCCGATGCCCAGGATTGATGACTTATTTGATCAGCTTCAGGGTTCCACTATGTTTTCTAAGATTGATTTTTGGTCCGGCTACCATCACTTGAGGATTAGGGCGGAGGATATCCGTAAGACAACATTCAGGATAATTTACGACCACTATGAGTTCCCGATGATGTCTTTTGGGTTGACTAATGCCCCCGCAACTTTTATGGATTTGATGAATAGGGTGCTTATCCCGTACTTGGATATGTTTGTGATAATCTTTATTGATGACATTCTGATATACTTGAGGAGTAGGAACGAGCATGAGCAATATTTGAGGACTATACTTCAGACTTTGAGAGATCATTGACTTTATGCCAAGTTCTCAAAGTATGGGTTTTGGTTAGAGTCAGTTGCATTCCTAGGGCATGTGGTGTCTAAGGATGGGATTAGAGTTGATCTGGGTAAGATTTCTGAAGTTTATGATTGGCCTAGACCTACTACTCCTATCGAGGTTTGCAGCTTTATTGGATTAGCCAGGTATTAAAGATGGTTTATCGAGGGATTTTCTTTCATAGAAGCACCTTTGACTATGCTGACTAGGAAGGATGTTCCATTTCAGTGGTCTGTTCAGTGCGAGGATAGCTTCCAGAGGCTTAAGGCCTTATTGACTTTAGCTCCAGTTTTGGCTTTGCCAATTGAGGGTCAGAGTTTCTCCGTGTATTATGATGCTTCAGGGTTCGGTCTTGGTTGTGTATTGATGCAGCAGGGTCGAGTAATAACATATGCATCGAGACAGCTGAAGGTTCACGAGCGCAACTACCCTACTCACGACTTGGAGTTGACAACGGTAGTCTTCGCGCTCAAGATCTGGAGGCACTATCTTTATGGAGTTCATTGTGAGATATTCACCAACTATCATAGTCTATATTACGAGTCAGCGTGAGCTGAACTCGAGGTAGAGGAGATGGATTGAGTTGCTGAAGGACTACGATTTCACTATTTTATACCATCCATGCAAGGCAAATATGGTAGTGGATGCCTTGATTCGAAAGGCGGTGAGTATGGGCAGCCTAGCTTCACTTTCAGTTTCTGAGAGACAGTTGGCCTTGAATATCCAGTCCTTGGCTAACTGTTTTGTTAGGCTTGACTTATCGGATCCCAGCAGAGTTCTTGACAGTGTTGAGGTTCGCTCTACTCTAGTTGATCAGATTTAGAGTCGACAGTTTGAGGATCAGAGTTTGTGTGACCTTCATGATCAGGTGGTTATGGGTGAGGCAAGCCGATCTACCTTGGGTTCTGATGGGATTCTGAGGTTTGAGGGTCGACTTTGTGTTCTGAGAGTTGGTGATTTGATACAATTGATACTCCGTGAGGCATATTATTCCAGATACTCCATTCATCCTAGTGCAATGAAGATGTATAGGGATCTGAGGCAGCTTTACTGGTGGGGTGGTATGAAGCGGGATGTGGTAGCATTTGTATGTTGGTGCTTGAACTGTCAACAGGTGAAGTTCCAGCACATGAGACCGGGTGGTTTGACGCAGTGACTTCCCATTCCTGAGTGGAAGTGGGAAGGTATTACTATGGACTTTGTTGTTGGTTTTCCTCGTACTACTCGAGGGTTTGACTCTATTTGGGTGATCGTTGATAGGCTGACTAAGTCAGCACATTTCTTGCCAGTTCGGACTTCCTACAGGGAAGAGAGGTTAGCTCAGATCTACATTCGTGAGATTGACGGTTGTACAGGGTCCCAGCTTCTATCATTTCAGATCGCGGCACTCAGTTTACATCTCAGTTCTGGAGAGCTATACAGAGGGATTTGGGTACAGAGGTTTGGCTTAGTACTGCTTTCCACACTCAGACAGATGGCCAATCCGAAAGGACTATTCATGTCCTGAAGGACATGCTTCGGGCTTGTGTTCTTAACTTTGGAGGTTCATGGGATCAGTTTGTGCCATTGGCTGAGTTTGCGTAAAATAATAACTTTCATTCAAGCATTGGCATGGCACCTTTTGAGGCTTTGTATGGTAGGCATTGCAGATTGCCCATTGGTCGGTTTGATGGGTTAGAGTCTAGACAGCAGGGTACAAATTTACTTAGAGATTCCTTGGACCGAGTCTGTTTGATCCAGGACAGACTTAGAGTAGCCCAGAGTAGGCAGAAGAGCTACGCTTATTGTAGACTTTGTGACTTGGAGTTCAGTGTTGGTGATCTGGTTTTCCTCCGAGTATCACCCATGAAGTGCGTGATGAGATTTGGTCGGCAGGGCAAGCTTAGGCCCAGGTTTATTGGGCCATTTGAGATTCTACAGAGGGTTGGTAGTGTTTCCTACATGTTAGCCTTGCCTCCGATGTTTTCAGCTGTTCACCCAGTTTTCCATGTTTCGATGTTGCGTCGGTATGTGCCTGATGAGTCTCATGTGTTGCATTAGGATTCGGTTCAGTTGGATGAGATTTTATCATTTGTTGAGGAGCCGATAGCTATTCTGGCCAGAGATATCAGGAGGTTGAGATCTAGGGAGATTCCGGTTGTGAAAGTGCAGTGGAGGCATCGTCCGGTCGAGGAGGATACCTTGGAGACTGAGAGTGAGCTGCGTGCTCAGTATCCGCAGTTATTCGAGCCTTCAAGTACTCCCTTCTTCTTGACTTTCGAGTACGAATGTCTTTTTAGTAGTAGATGTTGTGATGATCCTTTCGATCATCTTTGCATTTTTGTATTTATTGCACTATTAGAGCCTTCTTGTAGTGGCCCCAAGTCATTTATGGCTTGCTGGGACCGGTAGTTTGGTGCCCTGGTTGTTCGTTTGGTCGTTTTAGTTGTTCGCCTATTTTAGAGCCTTAAACTTAGAATATCATTAACTTTAGTCAACATTCTTAGATAACGTGCCCGAAATTGAATTTTGACAGTTTCGTTAGCTCCGGAGCAATGAGTTTGGTCTAGTTAGACCTTTAGTTGAGTCCTGAGAACGTCCGGTGTGGGTTTGTGTTGTTTTCTCAGTTTTCAGGTCATTTGGAGCTGAAAGTGTAACTTCGGGTGGCTTTTGATGATCAGAGTATCAGATTCAAAATCCGATGATTCCATCAGCTCTGGAATGTTGAGTTTGTGCTAGGATGATGGTTGGTTCGGGTTTCAGGTGAGTCGAACTCATTTCGAGCCTTTGAGTTTTTTTTCATTAGTGTTGACTTGGGTCAACATTTCTCCAAAACGATCTCGTATGGAAGTTTCATCGATTTCTTTGAGTCCAGAACGTCATTTCCACTCTATTAGCACTATTGGTTTTTGAATTTTGGTTTCCGATTGTGCCCGGAATGCCCTGTCAAGTTTTCTAAAAAGTGCAGAAAATCAGCTGCGGACAGCAGCTATTTATTGCTGTCATTTCATTGCCCTTCTCCTCACTTTTCTCACTCTAAAACTCAAAATTCTCTCCACCATTTTGCTCCAATTCAGTTCTAAACATTGGGGAATTATTTGTTCATCGATTATCCGTAGTTCTTCGCCTCTTGGTAAGTCATCTTCCCCAACTTGCCTTCTTCGGTTTTTCTCTTAATTCCTCCATTGATGCTCATCCAAAGCTTAGATTTTATGATAGATTTTGCCCCCTAAGCTTGTGCATGTTCGTGGGTGTGAATTTTTATCCGTATTGGGCTGATTTTCTATTGTTTTGGTAAGTAATTCTTCCCCAATTTCCGTTTTTATTTTCGAAATTTTCATTCTTTAATCCCCAACTTGGGCGGGCTATTTTGGTGCCCTTCCCTTTTCCAATTGTGCTCAAATTTGAAGCATGCCTTCTTGGCATTGTTGGGGTCATCGTGGTTCTTTTTTGTTTTTGGTTTCGATTTGTGGGCCCCGCAGGCTCGCTTTTGACCCGGATATCGACCCGGCTATAATTGTAGAAATATAAGTATTGTTAGACTCGTCTTAACATTTTATTCATGAATTTGATAGATTGATTCTTGTTCGAAGCTTCTCAGAGTGACTCGGCCTTGTATATCGTCGCTCCCGTAGCTTGTAGTTGGACGACAGGTAGGTTACGACTTAACTCCCTAGACTTCGTAGATATCGGGTAAAATTGTACTAGTTGGCATCCTTGGGTTGGGTTATTAGGTTGGTACCACAGAACTTGACTGCTTTTCCATGATTCGTCCTATTTCTTTCCTTCGTTGTGTGTAGTATTCCTATTAGTTGCTATATTTATTACCCTTGTGACCCCGTGAGGTCTTGTTGACTCTTGAACATAGAAGGTGGGATTATTGGAAATGTCCGCGAGTCCCAGACATAGAAATATCCTTCTAGGCTGGTTATGCTTGCTAAGTAGCTTCGGAGCATGTGCAGGGCTGTTAGGTTGATTATGATCTGCCAGGCAGCTATTTGGGTTGATCATATCATTTCTATGCATATAAAGAGGTTTTTTCCACGTTTTATTATGGTTTTTGGCTTCGGGTCTATGAAAACTAATTTTCTAAACCTTGCATGGCCCTGGGGGCCCATTTTCGATGAAATTGGATTTGAAAATTATTTGACTTGATACATGGATCTTCTTGGGGTAAAAGAAGGTTAAAAATATGGTTTTATCATGATTTTTCTACTATTGCTAGACTCGACCGGGTCGGAGTGCTAGTTGTGTTTTCTTACTGATTTGAAATGACTTTAGGCTCGGCGGGGTCGAGCATATGAGATATTTTACTACTGTTTTAGACCCGGTTATGCCCAGGCGCCCATAGAGGGGTTTTTGAGATATCTTTTCACTGATTTAGTCCTAGACAGGGTCTAGGCATGCATATTTGAGACTTAGCAACTGGCTTGAACTCAGACTCAATTCCGGAGGACACGTTTTGATTCTGAGTTTTAGTATGGGGTCTGGGACCTCCATGGACCTTGCCGCTCTCGGCCTGAAGCTTTGGGCTGCATGTACCGGGGGAAGGGTATACGATGGAGTAGAGGTATACGGGCTGTGTCCTTCCATAGAACCTGTCTGCTGGGCTCGATCAGCACCGGAAGAGGTACATACAGAGGTTCTATTTTACCTCCGAGGTTTTCATGCATCATATCATCCATTGTTTGAGATACCACCCTTGTTTGCTATTTGTTGATTGTATGCTCCGGTAGTATGGGGTGCCAGAGGGTTTGTTTTCACTTAATTGCATTCCTCGATTGTATGGGCTGCCGAGGGACTGTAGGTAGACTCTTGTTACTTTATTTCGATATTGTTGCTTGTTACGGTTGAGTATGAGCATGATTACTGTGAGGTGGTGAGTTCCTGGATTGAGTTTTGTATGACTTGATTGGGTATTAATTCCTTATGTCGATTATGTCTACCTTTATTCTTCTATCCCTTTTTCCTTATACTTGAGGGTACCGGTATACCGCCCATTTTTAGAATTTATTCTTATATATATACTATTTTTGCAAGGATACCAGGTTGTCCTTACTTTCACCTGTGCCCGTTGTGTGTATATATATTCTATATGCTAGCCTTATATGTTGTTTTCTGCTGTCTTCCCTCTGGGCTAGATCCTGTGTGCTTATCGTTGATTTCTGTGCCTGTTTGCTCTACTCTGTCTGCTATTAGTCTTTTACTTTATATGTGCCCAGTCAGCCTATGATACCTACTGGGTACCTTGTGCTTCACATTTGGTGCTCACTTTACCCTCTGCATCTTCTTGTGCAGATCCTAGCGTGGGCCATCACCGTTAGCGCGTCAGAGAGTTGTGCGGGGTGTCGTTTTTGGATCATCCAGGCTCTTGGCATTCAGTGCTTGACTTCAGTTATCCTTGGTGTATTTTTTACCGCCCATTTCTAGAACTTATTCTTATGTATACTATTTTTGCAAGGATCCTAGGTGCGTTGTCCTTACTTTCACTTGTGCCTATTGTGTGTATATATATTCTATATGCTAGTCTTATATGTTGTTTTCTGTTGTCTTCCCTCTAGGCTAGCTCCTATGTGCTTATCGTTGATTTCTGTGACTGTTTGCTCCTACTCTGTCTGCTATTGCTCTTTTACTTTATATGTGCCTACTCAGCCTATGATACCTACTGGATACCTTGTGCTTCGCATTTGGTGCTCACCCTACCCTCTGCATCTTCTGGTGTAGATCCTAGCGTGGGCCATCACCGTTAGCGCGTCAGAGAGTTGTGCGGGGTGTCCTTTTTGGATCATCCAGGCTCTTGGCATTCAGAGCTTGACTTCAGTTATCCTTGGTGTATTTTTTACTCTTATAGTTTTGTAGACATTGAGTATATATGACTTTTGGACCTTTGTACTCCTGATATAGTTCGACTCTTATACGCTTTGATACCAGGTTTTGGGTTGGTTTAGATTCCGCTTGTTTATATCTCTCTTGTATCTATTTTCTTCTCATTATGCCCTTGCTTCCGCTTATGTATCGAATCTTTCACTTAAACTGTTAAAAGGTAGCCCATTACTAACTGTTCTGGGCTATGGGGATTGGTTCACCTACTGAGGGGTTATAGGTGCCATCATGACTGAGAAATTGGGTCATGATAGAAACTCATATTGATAAAAGTATAGTCGAGTCAAAATTTGATCATAAGTGGGCCCGTGGGCCTCTGATATGATATCACCCGGCATAACCCCTACGAGGCCATTCACTAGGAGCCAAGCCAAAGAACTCCAAGCCTTACTAGCTCTATTCATGAAGAAAGAGGCATTGGAGACCATTGAAGAGCATAGATCAAGTATCTATAACTTATGGATGGTTCCATGGGAAGATGAGGCTGCTAATGGATCTGCTTGAAGGTGAGACACGCGTTCTTTGTGGTGCTAAATGCACACCCCATCACACAAGACTGCAGAGAAGCTTCTGATTCAAGTGGTGCGAAATACTGAGCGACCTGCACTCCCTGTAGTGCTAAACTCACACCAAACGCACATCAAGTGCGTTGGACCCATATTGGGCTATCTTTCAAGGTCACTTTTGGGCCTTTATGTAATAACTATAAATAGGGGTTCCCTTCCCTTAGCTAAGCAGATTTTGATGAATATTGAATGTTGCTTTGAAAACTTGTAGTTGCTAATTTAGCTTGTAGTCTTGGGTGGATTCCCAATCTAGTTCTCTAGTTGTAGAAATCTATTGGGTGGATTCCTAATAGTCTATTAGGTGGATTCCTAATAGGTAGTTGAGTGATTAAGGGTGGATTCCTTTGTTTTCTTGTTAACTTCTTTGCTTGATTAATCATAGAGTCATCCATTTGTGGATTCATTTGTTTGTCTATTTGTTTGATTGAAGAATTATTGTTTGTTAATTAGGTTCAATTGGGAGGTGAGGGTATAAAGTACCTTGTTGCCCAGAAACTTGATTAATTAGCTTTAATTCACATATCTTTTGCTTATTTAATTTTCGCATTTGGATTTCGATTAGTCTCTCTAATCGAGATCTTATCATTTGGTATCAGAGCTTAGGCTAATGAGTTGTTCCCACAATTCTTAATCCTAGGTTCATAAATCTGAAAATTTCAAAAAAATTATGTGAAAAACGTTTTTAGAAAATTCCTACAAAAAAATTGTTGATCTAGTGTTTTGTTTGAAAATCTGATATTAGATTTGTGTTCTCTAATATCAATTGAGTCTAGATTTGAGATTTGAGCTTGTTTGGAGTTGAATTGAAGATTTCACCATTGTTGGGTGAAGAAGCTTGAAGAACAAGTTCAAGATCTGGGTTGATTGAAGACTTCAAACCTATTGGGCTTTGATCTCCTATTCATAGGGAGCTTGAATCTCAAGTTTAAAGAAATTTGGTTGAGGTTTGAAGGATCTACCATTTTTGAAGTTTGAAGAACTTGAAGAACACAAAATGGGTCTCTTCAATTTGGAGTGATTTGATTCTAATTTGTATCGGGCTTTGTTCTCTATATCGAGGAGAGGCTACGTGTAAAATTTGGAGTCATTCCGAGTTGAATTGAGAGAGTAGGAAATTTGAAATTCATAGGTGTTCTTGGTGTTCTTCAAGGTGATTGTTGAAGAAGAAGGTGACATAAAGGTGTTTGATCCAAAGAAGGAGTAAAGGAAAAAGGTATTTGTGTTTGTACTCAAGGAAATTTACCAAAAGGGGCAAGTACTAAGAAGGAAAAGGTACAAAGAGCTGAAAAATGAGTACAAACGCAGAGGCTTCAGGTGTTCTGCCTGGTGCTGTGCAAAGTGAGGTGCGACCAACACTTCCTGTGGTGCGAAATGCACCAGAACTCAAACCAGGTGGAATAGTTTTCTTTTTTGTTGTGCGAAGCAAGGTGCGCTGGGCACTTTACATAGTGCATTTTGCATATCGCGGCGCACCAACGGACAGTTCCAAATCAAGTTTGCTCCAACAAATCTCAGGTTTAATCTTTTTCATTTCCTTTCTTTGATTCTCTTATCATCTAGAAATCTTAAGACTAATTTACGACAAGTATTGTTCTACTTGATTGTAATTAGATCTCTTGCATCAGTTTCATTTTGTACCAATTGTTGTGAAGCTTTTCTCGTTTAAGCAATCATTGAAAACCTTCTTGGCTCTGTCCGTTTGATCTTGAGTCATCCTTATTTCAAGAAACAAGAATCCATTCCTCCACAAAGGATAGGTGACTTGTGACTTGGTTAAGTAAAGGTAGTTCACTATCAATCCTTGGAAGACGCTTAGAAGGTAAGTTGAGTTTTCACATATGAGAGGGTGAGGAACCTTTGCTACTAATCTCGTTTGTTGAATTTTGCAGGTACGATGTCAAAAGCAATTGATAGTTCTTATGAAGGACACGGGTCCTTTAACATGGAGGTAGCCTTTGCCTCAATCACAATGCAAATGGCAGAAATGAATGGGAAGATAGCGGACTTGAGTGGAGGTCTAGCTATCATGAATGGAAGGATGGATCGTATGGAGGATCGAATGGTTATTGTTGAGATCCCAACCAAGAGGACTCACCTCAAACCACTCATGGATCGGGAGTAAATAGGAACACGAGTTCCTCAATGACTATTACCCCGGGGCATGCACGAGAGTTATGCAACCCCTGAAACAATCCAAGCTCCACTCCACATAACCAATAACCTCCTTTCCAAATGTCTAACTATCTGAACCATGTTAGACCAAGTTCCACTCATCCAAATTACCCGCTACAAGAGGAATGTCCTTTTGTAGCAAACCAAAACCAAACTCCACTTTGAAATACATCACATGATAACTTGCATGTACCACATGTCCGAACCAAAGATCCTTACCAAGGTAGCCATCACAACCCGCTCTACGAAAAGTGTGAGGAAATGAATGCCAATCGAAACTATGATGGTCCTCAATATGGTGGTCGACAAGGTTATGGTGCACCTAGAGATAGAGTGCAACCCGAAGGTTATGGTCGGAACCAAGGTATAAGATGGCAAAGGGATAGAGATCGAGGTGAATGGTTTAATGATCGCAACGGTGATCAATATGGGTATCGGGGTGATAGATATGGTGGCCACAATGATGATAGGTATGGCTATCGACAAGGAGATCGTGGCGACCATGAATGGAGTTTGAACACCATCAAGGTTACTCTTCCAACCTTTAAAGTTAGTGGTGATCCAGAAGAATTCCTTGAATGGAGGATACAAAGTGAGCGGATATTCCTCACCAATAATATTTTGGATGCAATGAAAGCCATATATTCCCTTACTCAATTTGAGGGATATGCATCCATATGGTGGGAGTCCAAGGTGAGATAATGAGCCCGAGATCTCGTTTATGATTTGGCTACATGGCAAGAGTTGCTAGCCCTTATGGTGAGGTGTGTTACACCTACCTATCATCAAGAAGTTCTCAAGAAGGTGTACCTACTTTGACAAGGTACTAAAAGTGTTGAGGAGTATTATGATGAGTTTGAAAGTTTGAGATTGAAGTCTAAGCTTGAAGAACCAGTATTGAACATGGTGATACGGTTTGTCACCAACTTGAAGCAAGACATCTCAAAAGCGATGCGACTCAAACACTATGCTAGCTTGGAGGAAGCCTATCATGATTCTACCAAGGTAGAGATTGACTTGAAAGATGAGAAGTCATTCAAAGCCAAGGGTACTACAACTTCCTTGTGGAATAAAAATAATGACAAGTGGAAGTCTTCTACCACTCGGGATTACACAAAGGGTAGTGGTCAATCTACTCAAGATAAAGTTGATAAGCCAAAGCTGAATGACAAGTCTAAGGAAGGTAATAGATCGAAACCTATCTTTCCTCGTTCTTCCACCATTCAATGTTTTAGATGTCAAGGAAAGGGACATATTGCTAGTGAGTGTCCCAACCGGAGAAGAATTGTGGCTTATAAGAATGGGTACCATACCGAAGAAGACGATGAGTGTGGCAAAGAGAGTGGTCATGAAGAACCCAAAGGTGATGATGATGAAACGCCTTTGAATGATGATGAGAGGATAGAAGAGAGGCCAAACTTTGCTATGCTTGTGAATGCAAGATTGCCTCTAGAGTGTGATGATGGTGAGCCATGCCCTTGAACATGAATTTATCTTATGTTGTGAGGTAGATTATGGGAGCTATTGCTAAAGAGGAACTTGATCAATGGGAGAACTTGTTTCATGCTAGATGCAAGATTTTAGACAAGATTTGTTCTTTGGTCATTGATAGCGGGAGTTGTACTAATGTTGTTAGCGAAACTTTGGTGGAACGAATGCAACTTCCTACCAAGAAGCATCCTAGTCCTTACAAGCTCCAATGGCTCAACCAAAGTAGTGAAATGAAGGTCCTCAAGCAAGTATGTATTTAGCATTGGTAAATATCAAGATAAAGTTCTTTGTGATATTGTACCTATTCTTGCTTGTCATAAATTGCTTGGAAGACCTTGGCAATTTGATACAGATGTTGTACATCAAAGGAGAACCAACAAGTATTCTTTTGTATTTGGTGGTCAAAAGTTCTCTCTTGCTCCTTTAACTCCCTACCAAGTTAGTGAAGATTAACAGATCATGAAGGAGATCCAGGAGAAAATGAAATTGGTGGAGGATGTTAGTACAATATCTACATGTGTGCAAGAAAAGGGGGATGACTTGGCTAAAAAGAAGAGCAAGATGTGCATGGTAGCTAAGCCAAGTAATTGTTTGAAAGGTGTTGATGATGAAAGCTTCCTAGTGTGCCTTATCAACAAGGATATATTATTGCATGCCAACCAAGATACTAGCACTTTGCCTAGTATATTATCATCTCTTTTGTAAGAATATGAGGGTTTATTTCCGGAAGAGATGCCCGATGGATTGCCACCTTTGAGAGGTATTGAGCATCAAATTGATTTTGTGCCCGGATCTCAAATTCCAAACCATCTGGCATATAGAAGCAATCTGGAGGAGACTAAGGTGTTACAAAGGCAAATTGATGAACTCCTTGAAAAGGGACTTGTCAAAGAGAGTCAGCCCTTGTGCCATACCGATTATCCTTGTTCCCAAAAAGGATGGCACTTGGAGGATGTGTATTGATTGTAGAGCCGTCAAGAAAATAACGGTGAAGTATCGACATCCTATTCCTAGACTTGATGACATGCTTTATGAGCTTTGTGGCTCAAGTGTATTTCAAAGATTGATCTTCAAAGTGGCTATCACCAAATTTGTATGAACCCGAGTAATGAATGGAAGACGGCCTTCAAAACCAAGTTTGGGTTGTATGAGTGGCTAGTTATGCCTTTTGTCTTGACTAATGCCCCTAGCACTTTCATGAGATTGATGAACCATGTGTTGAAGCCCTTCATCATTAAGTTTGTTGTCATTTATTTTGATGACATACTTGTCTATAGTAGGACCATTGAGGAGCATGTTGGCCATTTGAGGCAAGTATTTGTTTTCCTACTATGTGAGAGGCTCTTTGCAAATATCAAAAAGTGTTCATTTTGTGTAGAGAAGGTGGTATTCTTGGGGTTCATGGTGAGTGCAAATGGTGTAGAAGTGGATGATAAAAAAGGTGGAGTCTATTAGATCTTGGCCAACTCCTACTAATGCAACCGAAGTGAGGAGTTTCCATGGGCTGGCAAGTTTCTATCGACGCTTTGTGAAAGGCTTTAGCACTATTGCTTCCCCTCTAACCGAATTGATCAAGAAGGACACACCTTTTATTTGGGGAGATGTTCAAGAGAAAGCCTTTCAAGAGTTGAAGTCTATGTTGAGCACTTCTCCTTTGTTGCAATTACCCGACTTTGATAAAGCTTTTGAAATCAAGTGCGATGCTTCAGGTGTTGGCATTGGTGGAGTATTGATGCAAGAAGGGAAACCTTTGTCCTACTTTAGTGAAAAGCTAATGGGGGCCTCATTGAACTACTCAACATATGATAAGGAGTTGTATGCACTTGTGCGGGTGTTGGCTCATTGGCAACACTATCTATGACACAAAGAGTTTGTGATAAGGATGGATCATGAATCCTTGAAGCATCTAAAGAGCCAATCAAAGTTGAATAAGTGCCATTCTAAGTGGGTGGAGTTTATTGAAACATTTCCTTATGTGATCCACCACAAGCAAGGGAAAGAAAACGTGGTTGCCGATGCTTTGTCTAGAAGGTTCGTATTGGTTACCACCTTGAATTCTAGAATGATGGGTGACGGTCCGTCAGCCTGGCCATCACACCTGGGCAGTCCGCGACGCGGAATCCGAGCGTTTTTGGGATTGGTTTCCTAGACTCCTATAAATACCCTATGTTAGGTTTATTTTATTTACCAAGCTTTTTACAATAAGTTCTCCCAATAGTGTTAGGAGAGATTTAGTCGAATTGGAGAGCAAGAAACACGTTTTTCTATTTCTTGAATTCGTGTTCTTGATTTGTTCTTGGAATCTTTGTTTTCTTGTTCTTGGAAGAATTGAAGATTGTTTTCACTACATTGTAAGGATCTCTTTTCTTTATTATGAATATGACTTTCTTCTATTCTTCTACAAGCATGATTAACTAAACCTCTCACAACTAGGGTTGTGGGAGCCATGGCTAAAGTAGCGATATAGATTCCGGGTAGCAACGGGTTCAATACATATGTTGTCACATTGTTAATCATTCATTATTTAACGTTTTCTAGTGGTTGCAAACATTAGAACATGCCTAGGTTTAAATTTGCTTGAGTAAAGAAATTAAAACCGGGAAACTTGATTAACGACGAGAATTCGAGACTACCAACTCTCATCTTATGATTAATGCTGTAACTAGATTAATCTACTTGATGTTTAGGATTGAAATCTAAAAGCACACCTTTTCAAGTTCGAGAGAATTGAAAAGTAAATTCGTCTATTTAGTTGAGAAACGTTTAGACGATACCATAAAGTCAATCAGATCGTGACGCGCATATAGAAAGAACCCGGTTAAGCTTAGGATCGACATCGTTACCAATGCCATGGTAAACACTCCCCTAGTTCATTCTCCTACTGATTATTCTCATACATTATTGTTCGTTTTGTTTACACATTGTTCACACAAAACCCCCCTTTATTTACCGGAAACTATTGACCATTAGTCACATACT